>SJXQ01006636.1:0-57670 GCA_006408695.1 Aepyceros melampus
ACACAGTATATTAACGCATATACATGGAGTTTAGAAAGACAGTAATGATGACCTTATATATGCAAGACAGCAAAAGAGACACAGATGTAAAGAACAGACTTTCAGACTAAGTGGGAGATGACAAGGGTGGGATAACTTGAAAGAATAGTATTGAAACATGTGTATTACCATATGTAAAACAGATGACCAGTGCAAGTTCAATGTATGAAGCAGGGCACTCAAAGCTGGTGCTCTGAGACAACCCAGAAGGATGGGGTGAGGAGGGAGGAGGGAGGTGGATGTAGGACAGGAGAAACATTTGCACCCATGGCTGATTCATGTCAATGTATGGCAAAAACCACCACAGTATTGTAAAGTAATTATCCTCCAATTAAAATAAACAAACTAATTTTTTAAAGTCCATTTCCTTGAAATCAGTTAGCAGGTACAGTTTAGCAAAGCTTGGACTTAGCAAATACAAGAAGGAAGAGCATACTCCTCGACCTTAGGGAGTTAACAATTCAACCAGAGATTACCCTTCCACTGGGAAAAGAGGAAGAGACCTGTGGGGCAAGGGAAGATTTGGCAGAGATTCATCAATGCAGAAGCAAATGTGAATCAGCAAGATGTTATCAGATGCTTGAAAGATGGGTACATAGAGGAGGGAAGGGCTCCAGGGAGAAGCAGAAAGAGGCAGAGGCCAGCAAGTCCATACTGGATGCACAGGTAGTGCTGTGAAAATTCTGTGACCTGAACTGATACTGGGGATTTTGCAACCTAATGACCCCGAGGAAGGGGTCAGCAGGAATTGCACTCCTGGCCACGGGTCTCTTAGCAAACTTGACCCACATGAAATCAAAGAGCAAAGAAACATTTGTGGTTCGTGATGCTGATGCCCCCATCCCATTGCTGCCAACCAACTTGACTCACAAGTGTTTACTTACTTGGTCAGAGGGAAGCTGGGTGCAATCCCACTTTCATCACTGAGGCTTGCTTCCCTGCATGCTCAGAAACATGGTGGGGCAGGTCCTGGCCAGAGGATGAGAGAATGAAGGGGGACTAGGCATGCTCCTGGGGGAAAATGTTATCTTTCTCATCCCAATACATGATGTGCTGGGCAAAGAGAAGAAGACCAGCTATCCCAACCTGGGGGTCAGGGAAGGCTTCTTGGAGGAGACAGTACTTGAATTGGTTGGGAAGAGCATGTGAGAGTCTGAGAGGAGAGGGTTCCAGGCAGAGGGAGCAGCACAGGAGAGGGAATGGGGTATCTCTTCATGCAGTAACTTCAGCCTGGCTGGAGTCTGACACTGAGTGCGTGGGCAAGGTAAGGGGCGATGCTGGAGTGGAGGCCACTTTCTCTGCAGGGCGACGGGAAGCCTTGAGGGTTTTAAACAATGGAGTTAGCTGATGATTGATAAGGAAGTTTGCCAAAGTCACCAATGACCTTGTGTTGCCGAATCCATTTTGTACTTTTCAATCTGCATCTAACGTGAATTCTCATGGTAGCGTTTGATCCTACTGCCCTCCCCCTCCATCCTAGAGCATTCTCATGTCTTGACTTCTCAGTCACCACATTCTCCTGGTATTCTGTCCACCTCCCTAGTCACTCTTCTCAGCTTCTACTTTTCTCACTGGGCTCTGAATGTTGGTATTTGACAGGGTGTGTCTTGGCACCTTCTCGCCATTCACTCTTGCTCTCAACCACCTCATTTATTCCCATGGCTTCACATGCATCTATTATACTTAACAGAATCAGGGAGAGGAGAGGACTCAGAATCAAGTCAAATCAAGCATAGGGTCCTGTCTCCGGGGTGTCATGGCTGAGTCTGCATGTTCATGCTGAACCATCAACAACTGTGGGATGAGTCAGGGTGGAGAGGGTCAGAATGAGTAGTTCAGAGATTAGTAGAGGCATGTAATGAGGTGGGGGGCAGGGAAGAGGAGAGTTGCAGATTAGTATAGTTAGTGTCCTGGATCAGAAAGAAAGCAGAGAACACAACTCACTGTCCCCAAGCCTGGAGGGAGTGGTGGACACTGATGCACATTAAAAGACCAAGTCCAAGGTCATAGAAAAATGTGATTGCAAAGAGGTTCAGTAAAGACGCATAGGCCCATCTGACTCCAAAGTCCAGGAAATCACCCAAGGCAGGGATCCAGACCACAAGAGCAAGGCCAGCAGACTGGTGGCCCTGGCCTGGCTTGAACTTCTGCTGTGGTGTGGGCAGGCAGGCAGGCATCCAAGGATATGCTCCCAGATGAGGACAAAGGCTTGGGGGTGTTGGTGGACTCTGTGTGCAGTCCAGACCACACTGACACATTCATGGTGAGACAGGGAAATCATGAGCCGTTCCTGGTCCCTTATGATTTCCAACCTTACATGCCCCAGGACAAAGAATTTAGCCACTGATAAAGCAAATTCCTTTTGTGCTTCATTAGGAGTAAGGCTACAAACAAGATCCAAACATGGCTAAAGAAATTTTTGTGGCATTTACAATCAGCAGGAAAAGGCAGATTATTCAGTAAATGATGTTAGAACAATTGACTATCTATCTAGAAAAAATTAAGTTAGAGTCTTACCTTAAAATCAAGAACTAAAATAAATCTAATAATTAGTAATTAATTTTAAAACTTCCCAGGAAGAAAAGCCTAGGTTCCAATGACTTCATTGATTAATTCTATCAAACATTCAAAGAGAACTAATACTAATCTTTCACAAACTCTCCCCAAAATAGAAGAAAGAATGTTTTCTAATACATTATTTGAAAAGACAAACCCTTGAATGGGAGAAAATATTTGCAAATCATATATCTGATAAGTGATTTGTACAGAGGATACATAAAGAACTCTCACAACTCAGTAATAAAAAGACAACCCAATTTAAAAATGGGCAAAGATCCAGGTAGATATTTCTCCAGTGAAGATATACAAATACCCAATAAACACATTAAAATATCTCAGCATCATTCGTCATTAGGGAAATGGAAATCAAAATCACAATGAACAGACATAGAGAACAAACTTATGGCTATCAAGGGGAGAAGAGGGAATGGGATGGATTGGGAGGTCACAATTGGTGTATAGACACTCCGTTGTTGTTTAGGAGCTAAATTGTGTCCAAATCTTTTGAGACTCCATGGACCGAAGCCCACCAGGCTCCTCTGTCCATGGGATTTCCCAGGCAAGAATACTGGAGTGGGTTGCCACCAGTTGGATTGAACCCATGTCTCCTGCACAGACAGGCAGATTCTTTACCACTGCACCTTATGGGACCTGCAATACATTTTCATGTCTGAGTGAGAAGCTGAGAATAACCAGCCTTCCACGCTGAGGAAGCAGGCTGAAAGTAAGCCCTGGGGGGTCTTTGAAATGTTCAGTGTAAGGAGAATTTTGACCCAGCATTTCTACTTCCATTTATGGCTATCAAGGGGAGAAGAGGGAATGGGATGGATTGGGAGGTCACAATTGGTGTATAGACACTCCGTTGTTGTTTAGGAGCTAAATTGTGTCCAAATCTTTTGAGACTCCATGGACCGAAGCCCACCAGGCTCCTCTGTCCATGGGATTTCCCAGGCAAGAATACTGGAGTGGGTTGCCACCAGTTGGATTGAACCCATGTCTCCTGCACAGACAGGCAGATTCTTTACCACTGCACCTTATGGGACCTGCAATACATTTTCATGTCTGAGTGAGAAGCTGAGAATAACCAGCCTTCCACGCTGAGGAAGCAGGCTGAAAGTAAGCCCTGGGGGGTCTTTGAAATGTTCAGTGTAAGGAGAATTTTGACCCAGCATTTCTACTTCCAGAATTGTATCCTCAGAAATGTTTCAAAGGCACCCAAAGAATGTTTACTATAGCTAGTCGGTCAGTCAGTCAGTTGAGCCACTCAGTCATGTCCGACTCTTTGTGACCCCATGAATTGCAGCATGCCAGGCCTCCCTGTCCATCACCAACTCCCGGAGTTCATTCAGATTCACGACCATCGAGTCAGTGATGCCATCCAGCCATCTCATCCTCGGTCGTCCCCTTCTCCTCCTGCCCCCAATCCCTCCCAGCATCAGAGTATTTTCCAATGAGTCAACTCTTCGCATGAGGTGGCCAAAGTACTGGAGCTTCAGCTTTAGCATCAGTCCTTCAAAGGAACACCCAGGACTCATCTCCTTCAGAATGGACTGGTTGGATCTCCTTGCAGTCCAAGGGACTCTCAAGAGTCTTCTCCAACACCACAGTTCAAAAGCATCAATTCTTGGGCACTCAGCTTTCACAGTCGTAGTAAACAATTAATGTCCATTCATAGGAAACTAGCTACAAATGATGAATCTTCACCATTAGACACTAAATGGCCATTAAAAAAAAACCTCAATTACTGATGACATAGAAAGATGCTTGAAATACATTGTTAGAGAAGAAAAATAAGTTACAGAATAGTATGTCTAATGTCAATTTTGAAAAAACAATGGTATTGATGTTTGCATATGCATAGAAAAATTTCTGGATGAGTACACAATGAACTATAACAGCAGTTACCTTTGAGGACTGGATATTTGGAAGAGAGAGAGTATGGGGGGTGGGGAGAGGAAATTTTTTTTGTATACCTTTGAATCATTTTTATACTTTGATAAATATGGAAAAATAAAGCAATTACCTTAGGAGAAAACCAGGAAGGAAGCAGAGAAGGTGGGAGGGAAGGGAAGGTACAATATAGGAATAGTAATTAACATTGATTTTTACCTAGGTGATGGAGTTTTGGAGACTTTTTCCCATTTGTCTATCTGTATTTTCTAATTTTTCAATGAGTTTTTATTAGTTCTTGAAAAAAATAGAAATAAAACAACATCCTGCCTTTCTGTTCACCAGTTAAACAGATAAGGAAAGACTCGGTACATGGGTGCAAAAGGAGATAGTTTCCAAACAATGAAGCCATTTAGAAGAGAATGTTAGGAGAAATGGTGCTGGAAACACATATAGCAATGAAATCCAGGTGCTTCCCTGGTGGTCCAGTAGTTAAGATTCCATACTCACAATGCAAGGGGCATGGGTTCAATCCCTGGTGGGGAAACTAAGATTCCACATGTCACCTGGTACCGTACAGAAAAAAAAGAATGAAATCCTAAATCACATACTTAGTAATCATGAAAATGTCTCTGAGGCATCAGAACTTCAAAATTGTAATGTATTTTTGGTGCAACATGGACTTGAAACTTGAAAGTTCTATTTTGCTAATTGATCACTACGGACTACAGTACTCAAATGACATGTGTGGGTCCAGATGGTAAATAAGGTAACGTTTTAATTTGTTAGAAGTCTTCGAACTCCTTTTGTCTTTTCTCCCATTGGTAAATAAATAATCGAGTCAGGTAGGTTCCCTATCTTAAAGCAAGATAGACAAGGAAGTTTATTCCAACAATATGACATTTTTGAAAACCAATCATTTTTTAAACTTTAAAAGTATATTTGCATATGTGTGAATATGGTATGTATATCTATTTATCTGTCTATATATACTGTAAGTATGCTATGTTAGGATACATATGATTACCAGGCAAGTATGGTGGGAATTTCTGAGAGGGAGTAGACAGCTGGGGAGAAACAAGCAAAGAGAATAAAATGCACTAAAAATGTATGAAATTACCTTTATGTATTTGTGATAAATAAAAAATAGATTCATCAAATATTTGAGGATTTACTATATGCAGGCCCTTTTCTAGGTGTTAAGGTAGGTACATCAGTGAACAACTCTGACAAAGATCTCTACCCTCAAGAAGCTTACATTCCAGAAGATAATAAACTTTAGGCATAACCTGTTAGTAAATCATAACCTACATAACTGTGGTGATAGGTAAGGAAATAAGACAAAATATTCAATGAATGAGTAGAAAACCTACTCTTCTCCTGTGTCTTTGCCTACTACTACTACCATACTCACAACATTCTGACACTGCATGCTGAGGGTGTTTTCCAGTTCTGCAGTTGGGTCTGCAACTGGGAGACCAGCTGGGTCTCCCACAAATTAACTCAATTCTGACACTGTCTTTCAGGAGATAGCTTCAGATCCCACGTTAAGGGGATCTGAAGCTGCCCCCACTTCAGATGCCAATCACAAGCAGTCAGTCCCAGGTTACCTGCAACTTTTAACTTGGCTGCAAATTGGGGGTTCCCACAGCCTCTTCCCCTTTGGATTTGATTATTTGCCAGAACAGCTCATAGAACTCAGGAAAACATCTACTTATGTGTTAAAGTTTATTGCTGTGTAATAAAGGATGTGATGAAGGATGCAGATAAACAGGCAAATGAAGAGATACCTGGGAGGATCCTGAGCACAAGAGTTTCTTCCCCATGTAGTTGGATGAATCACCTTCCCAGTATACACATGTTTTCATCAACCTGGAAACTCTGAATTCCATACTTGTTTTTGGAATTTTTATGAAGGATTTTTATGAAGGCTTCATCACATTAATAGGATTGGTCATAAACTCCATTTCCAGCCCCTCTCCGTCTCTGGAGAATGGAGAGGGGGGCTGAAAACATCAAGCTTCTGATCATAGTTGGTCTTTCTAGTCGCCAGTCCCCATCTAGGAGCCTACCAGGGGTCACTTCTTTGGAACAAAAGACACTGCTAACACCAGGAAATTCCAAGTGATTTAGGAATTCCGTGTCAGAACTGGAGTCAAAGACCAAATATTAGAACATAAGATGCTTCTAGTGGTCTTATCATTTAAGAAATTATAAGGATTTTAAAAACTCTGTGCCAGGAACCAGGGACAAGGACCAATATATTTCTACTATCTCACAATGAATAAATATAATTTTTAAGAATTATAATTAATGATAATTAAGTGATAGATACGTAAAATTAAAAGTATACACATAGTTTTAAATTAAAAATAATTGCTTTATCAGTAATTGGTTATTTAATACCATCAACAAGAAATATATTGGTGTGACACTTTCAGTTCAGCTCAGTCGCTCAGTCATGTCTGACTCTTTGCGACCCCTTGAATTGCAGCATGCCAGGCCTCCCTGTCCATCACCAATCCTGGAGTTTACCCAAACTCATGTCCATTGAGTCAGTGATGCCATCCAACCATCTCATCCTCTGTTGTCCCCTTCTCCTCCCACCCTCAATCTTTCACAGCATCAGGGTCTTTTCAAATGAGTCACTTAGCAGACATTAAAGGAAATTTTTATTCTGATAAAAAAACCTGAAAAAGCACCTAAGAATTAGGTGCCCTGAATTCTAGTCCTGATTCTACCACTGCCCAAACCTGGGCTAGTTACTTATTTCTCTATCTGTATCCTTAAACTTGCAGTTGGGGATAATAATATATGGTCTACTTGACTTCATAGGGTTATTGTGAAACTCACATGAAGTATATAAGTATGCTCTAAACATCATCAAACAGGGGCTCCCCTGGTGGTCCAGTGGTTAAGAATCTGCCTTCCAATGTGGGGGATGTGGGTTCCATCCCTGGTCGGAGAAGTAAGATCCCACATACCACAGAACAACTAAGCTGGCTGACAGCACCAAAGTGCCTGCCACCACAATAAAGATCCAGGGCAGACCAAAAAAAAAAAAAAAAATCCTCAAACACTATATACAAATCAAAGAATTGTGATTGATGAAGCTATAGATTGTTCTGATAAATCCAACAAGAGACAAGCCAGTGGAATCAATGCCTGGAGGACCCCGTGGGGTCCAGTTGCAAAAGCACTGTCCTTCAAAATGATCGAGGAAAAGAGAAGAGAGTTTAGCACCATGTGTCGCAGGCACACTGGGGACAGCCATCTAAAAACAACCCCTCTACCTGCCCTCTACTCTCCTTTAAAAGGGCTGACTTCCAGCAGCAGTGTTTCCTCCACACAACCCAGCCACTGGTAATAGTTAAACACAGGTGGGCCAATATGATTTTCTTCCAGAGAAGCTTTGACTTAGGAGAGGGAAGAGAGAGGACAGCCAGACAGAAGCATTCTGTACATTCAGAAGTTACACTTGAAGCTGGAGCTGTGAGCAGCCATCTTTGGGCCAGGAAGTATGGCTGGTCTAGAAAGAAGGAGGCAGAGTTGAGAAACAGCCCTCTTTGTGCTGCTGGTGTCCTCCAGCCTGGTTCTGGTTCTTCTTGAGGCCCAGTTCTTGGGCTCCATGTGTCCCCTGTTGAATCCCGATAAATTTTCAAAGGTTAGCACGGTTTATGTTGCCAAAGTTCCTGAACTAAACATACAGTCTAGGCCTGGCTCATTTGGCAGGGTTACGATTAACAGGAATAGTACAGAGGCAGTTAAAAAATAAACCACCTTGTCCTGGCTTAACTGGGTCATGAACATATTGTGCAACTCTGACAGGTATAGTCATTCCAACAAAGAGAACAGGAAAATAGGCAAGCAGCTGAGTCAGGAGCAAAGACTGTCATTAACCTAAACTGCACCCACTTTTGGAAATGCAATTCAGGAAAATGAACCTGCTGGACCAGATGACATTTTTCTGAGAATTTCTAACTGCTCTTGAGACTGCAATTTAGAGCTTCTTAGTTATGGAGAGTCATACCTAAGGAACCCCAAAGTTACTCCTTCCCCACTGCAAATCATAGAAAGGCTGGAGAACCATGAACACTATAATTTAACCTCAAAACTATTTAGCAAATAGAAAAGTCAATAGAGCCTCATTAGCCCTGAGCCCTGTCAATCCAAAAGGAAATTTGGAAAATAGCAGTCATCATTCATTTCCTTCATGCCTTCATTCAACAAATATTGAGTGCCTACTATGTGCCAAGTACTGTGTTAGGGGTTGGGGATACAGATGTGAAAAACACTGATGAGGTCCTTGTCTCAAGGAACTTATGGTCTAAGTGGAGGGAGACAGACAATATAAAATGGGGATATAACATGCTCTTGTATTTGCTGGAAAAAAAATCAACCAGCGCAGGTGTACAGGAGTAATAGACGTGTGTTACCTCACATGCACTGGTCAGGGACGCCTCTGTGATAAGTTGATGTTTGAACAGAGACTTCTAAGAAGGGAGGGAGGAAGGAACGCCGTGCTCTGGTTCGAGCTTTCTAGGCTGAGAGAGAGCTAGTACAGCCTAAGGTGGGAGCCGGTGGGAGCCAAGGTGGCTGTTCATCCCTCTCTCTTTCCCTCTCCTACATCAAAATGTCTCATGAACTTGGCAAGGAGTCGTGGGTGGCTGCCTTGTAGGCCTCAGTCAAAACCTTCACATTTCTTCTGAGGAGGGCAGTCATTGAGATTTTGAGTAATTGGAGGAGAGACATGATCTGCATTTATGATTTAAAAGGATCATTCTGGCTGCTGTACAGAGAATAAACAGTAGGGGATCCAGGGAGACCAGAAAGGACACTATGGCCATAGTCCAGCAGACAGATGGTGGGTTAGATCACATAGCAGCAAGGGAGATGATGAGAAGTGGTCAGATTCCAGATATTGCCATAGACTCAGAGGGATTGGTTGTGGGTTTTCAGAGGAAGGAACACCGAATGACTCTGAGGCTTCTGACTTTCAAATGAAGACACTTGTTCTCCAGGGAGACAAAAAGCAACGCAGACTCTTTACAGCAAACACAGAAAGTGGACATGAACGGTTTAGTCTTTATAGATCTGAGAGCTGCCTGTGCGGAAGTAGTTCAGGCCAGGGTTTGGGCTGAGGAAGGATCAAAACCTGGAGGCAGGAGCTGGGCAGAGCTGATGAGCAGCATGCCTAGAACAAACCACCTGTATGTCAAGGCCAGAAGTTATGATACTTAGAGAAGGGGAAGTGATACTGGAAGCAAAGTCAAGTCAGAGTTCAGAGCTTCAGTCCAATTGGGGAAGGAAAGGCAACAACTGAAATGGGACAAGAGCAAGGATAGTTTATGATATATGACACATTCTGCTAAAAAGGTTTATTTCATTTAATCCTTACAAAACCCCATGTGTTAGGTGTCGTTAGCCTTTCTTACAGATGAGGAAAAGTAAGAGAAGGAACAACTCACACATGGCTGGTAGCCGTAGAACACAGTATTAAGCTTGGTTTGGATCTGACTCTGAAGCTTGTGTGCTTAGACTGCGCAACACTGCAAGTTTCAATGTCTCAGTAGGCAGCTGAAGTCATCTCAAGTTATGTGGGTGTGGGAGTGGTGAGCTCAAGTGGAAGCAGAGTCCAAGTCCACAGACAAATTTGGATCCAAATTTGTGGTTTAAGCTGGACGTGAAGAAACAGGCTTGGGCTGGAGTTTGAAATCAGAAGCCCAGGATCCGGGAAAGCACCAGTCATCCTACTGCAGCAGCACCAAGCGATAAGCAAGGCATTGTACGTGCAGACGGTTGCACTGCAAGGTAAGTATCCTGTTTAGCTAGACTTGTAACACTATCACTGTGCTATATCAAGACAGCAAGGGTTAGCATACAAATCCAGTGGAATTTGTTAGATCTCTGCATCAGAACTGAGATAAATGTTCCAACATGGGTAATCAAACATCCATCTTTTCTGTAAGATACTTATTACACACTAAGCCTTGGAAGAGCTTGTAAAGATCCTTCTCTTCACCTGGTTTAAGGAGCATGCCCCAGGCACTATGAAGAAAGAGCTTGGTGAGTTCACAATGCTCTTTCAAAGGTAAACAACTTTGGACTCCGAATACTTTTGTTTCTGGCAAGGTTGCACTGAACCCAAAGTTTCATTCTTATTCTGCTTCAAAGGCATATTAATGCACTCAGTCCAGTGCATCTATTACAGAAATAAGACCTGAAGGAATATATACTGGTAAAGGTTAAACATCATGGTTATCATAGTGGGTTAGAATTCAAAATGTGTCCCATTCAGAGTTGTCCCAGGTAGGCTGTATTATTAGGCTCAAGTAATCTGCATCACCTAAATTAACAAGGACCTTAGGCCCAAAGACATAAGTGCCACCCAATGAGAAGATGAGTTAATGGTGAAAGTGGATCCAAAACTTGGATCTCCCAATTTGTCCTTTTTTCTCTCAAGCAAGATTTCAACATATTAAATAAGAAACCCTAATATTAAAGGCAAACTACAATTATTAATATTTATTAATAGTAGATACTTGATAAACCCATTTAGGGTAAAGTCTTTGCTTGTTTTGAATTCAACAGTAAATGAAAACTGAAAAGGCCAGGATTAGGAGGTGAGCAATTTAAAGAACAAAACCAGCCCCCTAAATGTGCTACAGAAAACAGTACTTCTAAATAATTTTGAAAGGAATAATACTATGCAGAACCTAGTAAAATACATTATTTTAACCTAGAAGTAAAGGTGCTACCACATTGGATTTTATTTTAAAAGTTTGGTTTACTCCCTAGATGTAGGCCCAAGTATAAATTTATAAAACTGACTTACCTATTCCCAAGCTGCAGCAACTGCAGTGAGAAATAACAAGACTATCTCATCATCACTGAAGCGACTGCACAAAAATCCCTAAGGTGTAGTCATAACTTTGTCGTGAGGTTGTTTGGAATTAGAATTTTCGATTTCTACAACTCCAATACTTTGGCCACCTGATGCTAAGAACTGAGTCATTTGAAAAGACCCTGATGCTGGGAAAGACTGAGGGCAGGAGGAGAAGGGGACGACAGAGGATGAGATGGCTGGATGGCATCACTGACTCAACGGACATGGGTTTGGGTGGACTCCGGGAGTTGGTGATGGGCAGGGAGGCCTGGCATGCTGTGGTTCATGGGGTCACAGTCAGACACAACTGAGCGACTGAACTGAACTGAACTTCAAGTGAACACACCGAGCCTAGCAGGGTTAACTGAGTAGAAGAGTTGGTTTCTCTTTGGGAGGATGTGGACGAACGGAAATTTTTATACACGTGGACAGCATGTAGCATCTCACAGACTTGAAGATATGCTTTCTCTGTGATCTAGCAATTACACTATATATTACCCAAAAGACACTCTTATATGTGTTTACAAAAATTCTCACTGCAAATGTGTTTGTAGCAGCAAAATTTTAAAAACGTCTCATTTCAAAAATGGATACACTGCAAAACAGCAATTAAAATGGAATTAGGCCTACATACATCACATAAGCTTCAGACATGTTGAATGAAAAACCTAAGTTGAAAAAATATGCCATGATTTTAATATGTAAATTATATACTTATAAAATTAGTAAAAGTATAAAACTGTGTATGAGAATGATAAACCAAATTCAAAGAGTCTACCTCTGAGAACAGAGGCAGGGAAATGAGACGTGGGAGGGCTGAGAGGGATTCAATTTTATCTGTAGGTGTTTATCTGACACAAACTGACATTAGATAAACTAATTAAGCAAGTGGTATGTTTTTTTTAAAAATTCTCACTTTTTCTACATGCTTGAAATCTTATTTAAAGACCAACCAAAGAAGTGTGGGAGGGAAGGTGTTGCTATTTCCAAATTAAACCTAATATCTAAGATTCAGAAGTAGCTCTAAAAATCGTGATGCCAAGCCATTAGTTCAGAGATGTGACTCATCTCATGACACAGATCATCCCAAAAGTCTGAAAGCTGCACCACAGCTGGGACATTCCTCTAAGTCATAACCAGTCATTTGAAAATTATTTTTGGACATAGACAAGATGGCAGAATAGAAACCCTAGACCTCACTACCTCAGAGAAAAACTGACTTAACAACATATGGTCCAAAAAGCCTTCATGAGAACTCCAGATACCAGTTGACAATCTCAAAGCCAAGAACAGACACATTGAAATGAATAATTTGAAAAGCAGTTTTATTTCAACCATGTCAGCCCCCTCAAGCCAGCACAGCTCCTGCTTGGGAGGAAAGCCCACCCTGTAGCTCCTCCTTTGGGAGGGAAACGGAAGACTAGAACAATCCCCCACTGTTCCATGTTTTGGGGGGCTGCCCAAGAGACTTCATTTCAGTTTGGCCTGACTCAAAGCACCATTCTTGAATGCCTGGGGGCCAATGAGAACAAAAGAGAGCTCAGGGAATTGTTGCAGTATCAGACAACCTCGGACAGACACTAGACAAAGCAAGAGACTATAACTCCTTAGAAAAGAATCCTGGTTGGGGGATGAAGAGCTGGAGAAGGGGCGGGGAGTTACACATACAAGTACAGAGATTACACAATCCTATAAAAGGTTTGAAAATGTCTAGCTGGGAAGTTCAGTTCAGTCGCTCAGTCGTGTCCGACTCTTTTGTGACCCCATTAACCGCAGCACGCCAGGCCTTCCTGTCCATCACCAACTCCCAGAGTTTACCCAAACTCATATCCATTGAGTCAGTGGTGCTATCTAACCATCTCATCCTCTGTCGTCCCCTTCTCCTCCTGCCTTCAGTTTTTCCCAACATCAGGGTCTTTTCAAATGAGTCAGCTCTTTGCATCAGATGGCCAAAATATTGGAGCTGGCAAGACTGGTGAAGATATTTCCCAGTTCAAGTCAGTCTGTAAAGCAGGCAAAGGTACCTGTTTTTTCAAAGCAAAAATCAGAATAAAAAAATAACAAGAAACAGGGAAACAAGGTCCAAAGAAACAAAATGAATCTCCATAACTGATCAAAAAGAAATGGAGATCTATGAATCACCTGACAAATAACTCTATGATACAATGGTGGACACATGTCATTATACAGTTGTCCAAACCCACGTACAATAGCAAGAGTTAACCCTAATTAAGGTAAACTACGGACTTGGGCTGATTCTGATGTGTCAGTGCTATGTTCTGTTATAACAAATGTGCCACTCCAGTGGGGGATGGTGATAATAGGGAAGATTATACATATATGGAGACAGTAGATATATCAGAAATCTTTGTACCTTATGCATACTTTTGCTGAGAATCTGAAATTTCCTGAAAAATAAATTTCATTAAAAAAAGACAAAAAAGGAAAAAGGCTTCAAATCAACAATCTAACTTTATATGTCAAGGAACAAGGGAAAAAACAAAAAAAGAACTAAACCCAGTTATCAAGAACTAAACCCAGTTATCAGAAGGAAGAAAATAAAAACTGGAATAGAAATAAATGGAAATGTAGAAAAAATAAACAAATTTAATAAATGCTTAGCCAGAATAGGAGAGTCAACATAAATCAGAAATGAAAGAGAAATTAAAAAGGGATCATATGGACTATAATGAACAACTGTATGCCAACAAATTGGATAACCTAGAAGAAATGGATACAATTCTAGAAATATGCAACCTACAAGAGTGAATTGTGAAGTGGAGATTAAATCAATCATGAAAAGCCTCCCAACAAAGAAAGCCCAGGACCAGACAGATTCAACAGAGAAGTCTGTCTAACATTTAAAGAATACCAATCCTTTTGAAACTCTTCCAGAAAACTAGACAGGGAATACTTCCAAACTCATTCTATGAGGCCAGCATTATCCTGATAGCAAAATCAGACAAAGATATAAGAAAATAAAACTACAGACCAATATGCCTGATGAATACTGATACAAAAATGCTCAAAAAACAAACAAACAAACAAACAAAAAATAACCCAAAACAAGCCAACTAAATCCAGTAGCATTTTAAAAGAATTATATACTATGGACAGGTGCAATTCCTAGAATATACGACTGGTTCAACATATCAAAAAATCAATGTAATATAGCACATTATCAGGATAAATGTCAAAACCCACATGATTACTCTCAAGAGAAAAAGCATTTTACAAAATTCAACATCTTCTCATGATTAAAAACAAACAAAAAAAACTCAATAGGAACAGAAGGAAATTACTTCAACATAGCAAAGGCTACATATGAAAATCCACAAGGAACATCAAATCCAAATGTGAAAAACTGAAAGCTTCTCCTCTAAGACCTTAACTTTTTAAGGCAATTTGAGTATGTAAATTCACAACAGTGATAATCACTGAATTTATTATATGTATCTTTAACACCTTTGTGAATCCACATGAAATCAATAAGTAGGTCAGTGGGAAGGCAGAAGTCCAGATATTAAGAGAATGTACAAAATAAGAATGGAAGACAAACAGGAAAAGTGACATTAAAGAAAGAATGGTCCTATGTGGATAGGTAAATGGGTATGTTCTTGAGCAAAGGAAAGATGATGCAGAACAAACATATTTAATACAATTAAAATACAAATACATCCTCCAACTGCACATCCTTCAAAGCTCCACACACATCTTATATAATAGCTTTGAAATCTATAAAGCCTTACCATTTTAATATGTGAGGTTAAGTCAACAAGAGATTTCTGTATGGAGACAAAAAGAGTCTTTTTCTTCTTTTAGCCTAACATAGTTTAAACTGTAGTCACAATTCAAAGATGCTGAAAAGTGGAATTAGAGAAGACTCTGCTAGTGATTTTCATTTTAGCTAGGTAATCATTTTCATTACCTAGAGTGAAAGTCACTCAGTCGTGTCTGACTCTTTGCGACTCCATGGACTATATATATAGTCCATGGCCTTTTCCAGGTAGCTGTTCCCTTCTACAGGTGATCTTTCCAACCCAGGGATTGAACCCAGGTCTCTCACATTGCAAGTGGATTCTTTACCAGCTGAGCCACCAGGGAAGCCCAAGAATACTGGAATGGGTAGCCTATCCCTTCTCCAGTGGATCATCCCAACCCAGGAATTGAACCAGGGTCTCCTGCACTGTAGGCCGATTCTTTACTGGTAGCTGAGCTACCAGGGAAGCCAAAGAGTTAAACAGGAGCCATATTTGCTGGCCATGTTTTATTTGTCCTTTTTCTTCAAACAGGATAACCAAAGTTACAGACAGTATTCCATAAAGTAAAATAGATGAGACAAATTCTAAGAGACTGCGATGCCACATGCTACATTTAACCTAATTTTATTCATGCTTGCTTTGGGATGGGGAATAGATCATTCAGTAAAAACATACAGTAAAAACAAAATATGTCTTATCATGTACAACTTTTAAACTACAATAATGATGTACCTTAATTACTTCCATGCACACAAGTCTAACATTACAGTTTTTTAAAAAATAAACACAATTAAGACTTCTAGGAGCATTTTATAATAAAGTAATTCCTAATTTTTCTTTGTAGATAGATCAAGCACCTCCAAAATACAAATTCCTATACACAGTGAGCGCTTTACTTAAAATGAATACTTAAGTAAATTAAGTACGTGGACAGCCTTAGGATAAGCTGACATTATATATTCAGCAAGTAGGCAACAAACCATAGTGCCAAATGGAAAAAAGTGTATTTGCAAATAAATTTCAAAAACTAACTTTTTATAATTAAATACAGAAAATATACTGATTTGCTAAAATAAATAAGATGTGATGTAACACTTCACTATAAAGAATGCATACCAGAACATTTATAAACAGTGAGTGAATCTCATTAAGAAGAGTTTACTACAATAAACGCTGGCTAAATAGAAGTGCATATTGTGAAGCACTATGGGTGGTATATGTTTTGCCACATACTCTTGTTACCTTGAGGTAGATAACACATGTGTACCAAATTCGGCATTCATTTTCAGTTGCTGCTGGTATCATGTGTTTTTAAGAAATGTGTACAGTATGAAAAACTTGAAAATACTCATGAATGAAAAATGTTTTAGGAAAAAAATAGATATTTTCATGCAATTATGTACAGTCTCACTGTGTAAATTTCAAGGCAAGATTTTTGTTTCCTGTAAAACAGATCATTGTTCTATAAGAGAATGTTTTTTACTTGTCTTAGTGCATTTCTTTTGTCTCCTCCTGCATTGCATTATTTTGCTCTATTCTTTATTTTTGTGTGCAAACGACATGCCAGTTAAAATGAAAACCATCTCACATGTAGAAAAAAAGTCTGGATTTTAAAAACCAAGAAAAAAATCCTTTCTAAATGACACCATCTGATTCAAGTAAAAAAAAAAAAAAAAAGAAACACTAGTAATAAAAAAGACAAAACACATTTCATGAAGAATACAAAGAGAAATGTCTGCTGAGTGTTTTAGTTCAGATGTTTCAGAATGCTGCTGTATGTCTTATGAGGAATCTGAGGGGAAGATTTCATAGCAGAAGGTGTTAACGTGGCCTGTATTGACTTAAGTGGTGACCCAACTGGACTGTGGAACTGTGGGATGCCTATGGATTCAAGCTGCTTGTTGAAGAGGAACTCCCCACTGCTGTTCAGAAATCCTTCCTCATTTCCTCTCTCCCCAAGCTTTCCATCCTCTATCGGCTCAGTTTCAGCATTTCAGTATCTTCTTTTCTGCTAAAAAACTTGTCCAGGTAACTGGTATAAGTGTTTTCCTTTTCAATTTGCTCATCCTTCCTTACCTCACAACAAAACTGATTTATGAGAAAACAGTCCTCCCCACTACCCACAAACTGGCTATCCCAAGAAGACTGGTACAACGCTTCTAATTGAGCCAAATTTGCCATTCCTTTTTCCTGTTTTTCTCGGCTTACTGACTTTGATATCAAACTTTTCAATTCTAGTTGAGACACTGAGCTATTCAAGTCATTTAATTTGTCAACAACATCAGTAGCCTCATGTTGTGAACTAAGTTGAATAGTTCCTGCAATAAAGGAATCAAAGTCAAATCCCTGATTCTTTTCCCTTTCTTTTTCAGCCAGTTGCTGTGATGCTTCCTCTAAAGCTATCTGGGCTTTAACCAATCCATTCCTTTCACATTTTGACTTGCCCTTCTTATCAGATTTTTCTTTGCTTTGTTCTTTCCAATTAGAAAGATCTATAATAAGCTTGGGCTCATAATAATGATTAACTTCACTCTCTCTCCAAACTAAGTTATCTAAATATGATGATGACCTCGTTTTGTAGTTACAAGTATGGCTACACTCCAGATCACAGTATTTGTTTTCATGATGATCTGGGTACTGCCAACAAGGCTCAGTAGAGTAACTGGTGTCAAAAGCAGGATCCTCCAAATACTTTTCACGATCTCCATCCAAATATTTTCGAGGATCAACTTGTACTTCTTCTTCATCAGTGACATCAGACAGAGCTCTTGGGTCTAGCTGAACTTCCTCAATATCAAAGTTGTTATGTATAGGCCAATCATGCTCTGAAAACTGACAATCATGGTACCTGAAAAAAATCAATAATCAGTGTTACTCCAGGTGTATGATTTCACTTTCAAATTTACTGCATGCCTTTTGGGTCAAAGCACTATGCTTGCTAGGTCTTTGAGGGGAATAAGAGTATTAAGTCATGTAAGAATTTATAATCTTAATGGATAGGTAAGCCCTTTACTATATAAAGTGATATGATGCAATGGAGCATACAATTATATAAACTTCACATAAACATCTGAGTGGCTGGCTGGTCTACAGTTCAATTTCAAAATTTCTACAAACATAATTTCACACACAGGGGGGAAAAAAAACCCTTTATGGCCACAAAATGTAGATCTCTAACTTCAATCAGGTGCCATACAGATTTTCACTCTACGGTAATAAAGGAGACTAGAAGGCGGCTTGCTGGAACTCCTCGCCATGAGCAGAACAAAACAAGTCTCCACGTAAATGTGTTACTGAATGTGGTATCCTCTTACTGACACATTACAGCAAGGTGCCCACACTACAACCAAGCAGAAGCAGACTAAGACACAAGTGAAAACAGTGGCAGTTGAAGAGAAGAGAATAGAAAAGAAATTAGATGACTTAACTAGGAAGTATGGTAGAAAATGTCAAGATTGGAAGACATCTGGGTATGTGAGAAAACAACTATATACAGATAGTAGAAATGTTCATGTAGATGGTTGGCAGATATGTTTGATCATAAATACTTCAACATTTTAGGAGTTAAAGAATGCAGCACGTAAACAAACTAATTTCAATGTTAACTACTTCTTGTTCCAAAGTAGCATTTAACTTTTCCCATTTTGTATATACTAAGCAGTAACTATTAAATATTGAAATTACATAAAGGCTATTCAAAGACAGCAATAAGTTTAGCAGAAATCCAAAAAGACCATTTCTAAGTTTTTAAGATTTTTACATTGTCTTATCATATACAATTTAAAATAAAACTCACTGAATTATGTTTTATTGAAAACAAAAGCTTTTCCTAATTTAGGTTCAGTTTTACCTTTCCCAGTTATAAATGTGACTGTGAGTTTCATCCATAAGCAAAATATCATCGACTTCATCTTCAATGTGAAAAGGATGACTTGAGATTGGCTCATCCATTGGAAAAGAATAAATGCTCATGTAAGGATGGGAAAGCGCTTCTTCTGCTGTCAACCGATCCATGGGGCTGAATGTCAAAATTGTTCCAGGAAATCCAGTGCTACAAGAGGAAGAAAAAAACCTTAACTGTGCTGGAGGTCCACCAACCCATAAAGAAAAAAAGGGATTACACAATTAAAAGGTAAGTTAATTTAAGTTCTGTCAGAGAAACAAAACAACTTACCTGATTCACTGATTAAAAAGGCATGTGTCCAAGAAACACAGTAAGTGTTGAAATATATCCCAATCTCATATTATGGCCAATTATAAAGGAAAAGGAATATATGAAGTTGAACCATATGAATTTTCATTTTTGTCAGTCAAAAACAGTCAAATAACAGCAATTTCATATGGCATAACCTGATACATAGGTCCTAATTTCAGCTCTGCAACTCACTAGGTTAGCTGGATTACTAGCTATGTGGAACCGGAGAGGTTAAACATGCTGAACTTCCACTTCTTCATGTGTAGAATAGATACAGAGGTAGGTATAAGGTATAAAAATGAAATGTATAGTGTTTAGTGCTCAATATAAAGCCCTTTGCTCCCCTTTCCTCATTGACCAGCCATTGTACTAATTTTGTTGACTTCTGTTTCACACCAATCATACTACTGCAGACCACATAATGCATTTGATCACTTTAGGGCTACAACATAGCTACCACAAACCCAGTTCTTTTCACTACCTCAGATTGCATCACTTTGTCACCAGCCCTCCACCACCACCAAACACTTGAATGCCTTATGAGTGACACCATCTTAAACTCTGAACCATTCCCACCTTCCATTTTTTCTGTTTCCTAGTTATACAGTACTGATAAAAGCTGGATGCAAAATCACATGTATATATATATTTATATAAGCTTTCTACAGATTCACACATACTGTGGAATTTCAACTGGCCTCTGAAATGGCTCAGCAATGTTCCTCACCATTTCTTTACGCTCTCAATCTTCTCATTATTCTTAGCAGATAAACCTTCTCACATTTATCTCAATCCCTACTTCTTCACTCTGGTCTGTCACACATCTACTGATCCTTACCTTCTATCTCAGCGGAAAAGTGGTTAGCACTTCTCTAAAACTAAGCTGCACTCTAGAAAGGACCTTATTCTCAACTCCCAATCTCTCATTAATATTAAAAGTAGCTGACATTTATACAGCCATTTATATTCCACAAAGTGCTTCACTATATTATCTCATTCAATCCTCAGATCAGTCCAATGAAGTACCAAAGACAAGAAAGGTAAGGCTCTAGTTATTCCTACCCTTCAGTGGCCAGGACTGAGGTTCCTGCCTATGCTCCACCTTTTCCCCACCCGCCTCAGATATGCAGATGACACCACCCTTATGGCCGAAAGTGAAGAGGAACTAAAAAGCCTCTTGATGAAAGTGAAAGTGGAGGGTGAAAAAGTTGGCTTAAAGCTCAACATTCAGAAAACTAAGATCATGGCATCTGGTCCCATCACTTCATGGGAAAGAGATGGGGAAACAGTAGAAACAGTGTCAGACTTTATTTTTTGGGGCTCCAAAATCACTGCAGATGGTGACTGCAGCCATGAAATTAAGACGCTTACTCTTTGGAAGAAAAGTTATGACCAACCTAGATAGTACATTCAAAAGCAGGAACATTACTTTGCCGACTAAGGTCCGTCTAGTCAAGGCTATGGTTTTGCCTGTGGTCATGTATGGATGTGAGAGTTGGACCGTGAAGAAGGCTGAGCGCCGAAGAATTGATGCTTTTGAACCGTGGTGTTGGAGAAGACTCTTCAGAGTCCCTTGGACTGCAAGGAGATCCAACCAGTCCATTCTGAAGGAGATCAGCCCTGGGATTTCTTTGGAAGGAATGATGCTAAAGCTGAAACTCTAGTACTTTGGCCACCTCATGCAAAGAGTTGACTCCTTGGAAAAGACTCTGATGCTGGAAGGGATTGGGGGCAGGAGGAGAAGGGGACGACAGAGGATGAGATGGCTGGATGGCATCACTGACTCGATGGATGTGAGTCTGAGTGAACTCTGGGAGTTGGTGATGGACAGGGAGGCCTGGTGTGCTGCGATTCATGGGGTCGCAACGACTGAGCGACTGACTGAACTGAACCTAGGAAGTGATTTCATGATACATCAAGCTGTTCTTGGTTCTTCTCAAGTCAGTGCCCCACATATCTCAAGGCAAGAGACAATCTAAGGCACAGTTACGGATAGTTGACTCAGCATAACTGCCATTCTCAGAGCAAAACATATCCAACTACATGAGAGGAATATACTCTAGAATCCCTAAAACTGATAGCAGGGAGAAAAGGGAGGGCTAACAAACTAGTCAGGCTGAAATCCCAACTGTATGCAAATAAAAAACATTTCCATCATTGTGAAAATTCTATTGGATAGCCCTGCTCTAGAGCTCTAGAGGAAATCAGTCTATTTACTACAATGGTATGCTAAGATAAAGAAATAAGTGGTAAATTATAGGGAGGATAAAAGGTAATCATAAAGGAAAATTTAAAATAAAGACACTAACCAGTACAGGGTTCCAGTAGTCTAAATGTGTCAATTCACACGTACTTAATCTTGTTTGCTTTTTCCCTCTGAAGATCATGAATAGAATGTGAGAAAGGAACACATACTACTCTAAGAGTTCCCCATTGCTCAGAAGGTACCCCGCCCCAAACAAAATTCCAGTGTTAATGAAGAAAAAACTTGCAGAGCACATCTATGTAACGAGTCCTTAGCTTCAGGAACTTTAAACACTCTGCACTGCATTTGTGTGCGAGTAGAGGCGGCACTAGTGGTAAAGAATCTGCCTGTCAATGCCTAAGACGCAAGAGATGTAGGTCTGATCCCTGGGTCGGGAAGATCCCCTGGAGCAGGAAATGGCAACCCACTGCAGTATTCTTGCCTGAAAACTTCCGTGGACAGAGAAGCCTGATGGGCTACAGTCCATGGGGTCACAAAGAGTTGGACATGAATGAGTACATGCGTGCACCCCCACACACACAGAGTTCTATCACTTAACGAAAATCAAGAATCCTTGTCCAATGGATACTTTAATGAATCTATTATCAAAGACATTCGTTCAACACATTATGAATAAATCCCAGGTACAAACTAAATTTCAGGTTAGTTCACAGCTAACTAATGAGGGCAAGGGAAAAGAAGATTCAAATTTAATTAGGTTACAAATGCTTCAACAGCAACATTCTGTATTACTAGCTTGCCTCTTTTGATAAGACTCAGCAATGGCAACAATGACTCCAAGCCAATCCCTGAGCACTCTCTCTCAACTTGGCTGAGGAGGGTCATACCTGCAGAGCAGACACATGTGCTGCTTGCCTCCCCACCTCTGGATTCTGATTTAACATTCTGCACTTTTTAAAGAATTCCAACAGACAACTCTGAGACATAGTCAAGTGCTATGTGACTGCTGTTCAGTTATGAACAAGGATGCTATCATGACAGTGGCAACAAGATCAGGAGTCAGAAAGTCAGCAATATATTACTGACTGTGAAGATATTCTAAAAGATGGGTTAAAAATGTAGCATTCCTGAAAAGGAAGCTTATGAAACCTGTTGAAATTAAATATGGTTGCTTCCTTTTCATTCAGGCATTTACTAATGAGTTCCGAGCATCAGTTCAGTCGCTCAGTCCTGTCCGACTCTCTGCGACCCCATGAATCGCAGCACGCCAGGCCTCCCTGTCCATCACCAACTCCCGGAGTTCACTCAGACTCACATCCATCGAGTCAGTGATGCCATCCAGTTCCAAGCATACTACTACTACTACTAAGTCACTTCAGTCGTGTCCGACTCTGTGTGACCCCATAGACGGCAGCCTATCAGGCTCCTCCGACCCTGGGATTCTCCAGGCAAGAACACTGGAGTGGGTTGCCATTTCCTTCTCCAATGCATGAGAGTGAAAAGTGAAAGTGAAAGTCGCTCAGTCGTGCCCGACCCTTAGCGACCCCATGGACTGCAGCCCAGTAGGCTCCTCCATCCATGGGAGTTTCCAGGCAAGAGTACTGGAGTGGGGTGCCATTGCCTTCTCCGGTTAGCTGAGGGGAAAAAAGATGCCATCCACTGCCTATTTCTCAAAACACTTGCTAAGTTAAAGCACTTTGATACACATTAACCTTAACACATAATGATCAGAGTGGGTGACGTGAACAATAAATGTATAATTAAGAGAATGTTTAAGATGTTTAGGAAACTGTATCTCCCTAACTTTATGACTCAGAAAAGAACTATCACAATTCTGGCATGGATACAGCTAAATACAGTACAATAATCCTTAAAGGTATGATACAATCAACTTTTAAGGAAGATATTTTTCATTTCTAATGCTCTACTTTTAAAAAATGTTATCTTATTACAGATAACTATTACAGCATTTAGATTTTTGTATCTTATTTGTATCAACAAACCCTAAAGATACATCTCTCCATTCTGATGTATGAAATTAACTGCTTTAGTGGTCAATAAAGTTTTGATTCTCTCCATGTTCCTATTACTTTCAAGTCTGCACAAACTGTCACATTTAGCACCCAGTATTACTAACACCAATCTGCAATCTTTTATGTAACAAGTTTGTTCATATGTAGTTTGAAAAGACTGATGCTGGGAGGGATTGGGGGCAGGAGGAGAAGGGGACGACAGAGGATGAGATGGCTGGATGGCATTACTGACTCGATGGATGTGAGGCTGAGTGAACTCCAGGAGTTGGTGATGGACAGGGAGGCCTGGCGTGCTGCGATTCATGGGGTCGCAAAGAGTCGGACACAAATGAGCGACTGAAGTGAACTGAGTTTTGATCTTTCCTCCATCTCTTCCTTGCTCTAAAAGCCTTGCTTTCCTTCAACTCAATTCCCTCTTTCATATCTAAATCACATTCATATTTGTACCCTTATTCACTTATCATATAACCCTCAGAGAATCCCATTCCAGCTCAGTGACAGTCAGTGATAAACATGTTCACCTAGCAGAGACGATCAGAAGTAAAAGTTGGAAAAGCACATGGAGTCAGAACCAGGAAAGAGGGGTACACTGGAATCTGGAAAATTATTCAGCGCAAAGAAAAGATTCCCAGCCTAACTGCCTGGCTATAAAAAGGAAAGCGAGAGCTGAAGTTTTAGGTGTACCTTGAATGCCTAAAGCCTATTTGGAGAATGCCACATCTATAACAATAAAAAGCTAAAGCTTCTCTACGTACATCGTGCCCACACATAAACACACCATTACATGATGGTTACTTTTCAGCTATAGTACCTTCTCGACTAATTCCTGGAAGCAGCTGAGTTAAAGGTTTGTGTGGCTCAGTCATGTCATTTCTAATGTAAACTGGAATTACGCTGAGAAGCTCCTGACGATCTTCCTCATGGACAACAGGAATAGATTCTAAGATCAGCTGCATCTGTTCAAGTTCATGTGCACCTAGATGAGATTAAAAAATACCAAATGTAACATTAATAAACACATTTCTCAATGTTTAACCTATTGGCAATAAACATTCTAAAGCTACAGGAAACTAATAGAACTGTAATGACCATCGAAGGGGAAAATGGTTTTAACTGTATCATTAATCAGCAGATTTCACTGCTTTGAACATCATCATCAATCTGCTCAAAAATAATTTATCTTTCTCAAATTCTGCTCATTGATATATTCAGTTTTAGCTGCTTTGTTTCCATAAGAAATTGACTTGAAGTCTGGCCTCATATTAAGGTATCACAAAGTAGTGAAAAAAACAATAAACATATTTAAAAGATGAGATTCTAGTCTCAACCATACATACTAATTAATTAACTCACTATAACTCGGAGAATACCTAACACAGTGATGACTTAATTTCACTATCAATAAAACAGAGCCTTAGACTAGATGTGTGAAACAGAAAGTTTTATAGTTATGGATTAGGCTCAGTTAACATTTCGGAACCACTATTAAAGAAATAAAAGAGGAAACTTCAGGCTAAATGGGCAGCTAATATTTAAAAAACAAAACATTCATTTTTCCATTTATGTCTAGAAACTCATTCAACAATCAAAATTTTTCTTGAGTGCCTACCATGAGCAAGGCACTTTAGATACACCTGTGAAACAAAACTGACCGAATTCCTGCCTTCGTAGAGCTCACAGTATAATGGAAGAAGGCAGATAGCAAGTTCTGTAAACATTTACATCAAACGTGTCAAATGAAGAAAATTAGAGTAAGCTAAAGGGGACAGAAAGTGAAGAGGAACTAAAAAGCCTCTTGATGAAAGTGAAAGAAGAGAGTGAAAAAGTTGGCTTAAAGCTCAACATTGAGAAAACCAACATGGCATCTGGTCCAATCACTTCATGGCAAACAGATGGGGAAACAGTGGACACAGTGTCAGACTTTATTTTTTTGGGCTCCAAAATCACTGCAGATGGTGACTGCAGCCATGAAATTAAAAGACACTTACTCCTTGGAAAGAAAGTTATGGCCAACAGATATAGACAGATATTAAAAAGCAGAGATATTACTTTGCCAACAAAGGTCCGTCTAGTCAAGGTCATGGTTTTTTCAGTAGTCATGTATGGATGTGAGAGTTGGACTGTGAAGAAAGCTGAGCGCTGAAGAACTGATGCTTTTGAACTGTGGTGTTGGAGAAGACTCTTGAGAGTCCCTTGGACTGCAAGGAGATCCAACCAGTCCATTCTGAAGGAGATCAGTCCTGGGTGTTTTGGGGAAGGACTGATGCTAAAGCTGAAACTCCAATACTTTGGCCACTTCATGCAAAGAGTTGACTCATTGGAAAAGACCCTGATGCTGGGAGGGATTGGGGGCAGGAGGAGAAGGGGACGACAGAGGATGAGATGGCTGGATGGCATCACTGACTCGATGGATGTGAGTCTGAGTGAACTCTGGGAGTTGGTGATGGACAGGGAGGCCTGGCGTGCTGCAATTCATGGGGTTGCAAAGAGTCGGACGCAACTGAGCGACTGAACTGAACTGAAGGGGGACAGAGAGCACTGTTAGGGGTATGGTTAATTTATATTAACAACCCCTTGGTTGTTATGACCATATCATCCTTATGACCAAGGAAGGCCTCACTGAGAAGCTGACAAGGAAGTTAGGTAATACATCACACATTCATAAAGAGGAAGGGAGTTCCAGGAAGATGAGAAAGGGCCCAAAGGCCTAGAGGAGACAGCAGGCTTAGTGTGTCCAAGAAACAACAATTAGCAAATGTAGCTGAATTACAGTGACTCAGGAAAGTGACAGATGAGCCCAGTGGTACCAGAACACTGAGAGTTTACATCATTCTGAATTAGATAAGAAACCATTACAGAGTTTTGAACAGAGAAATGCCATGGGCTATGTTTTCAGAGAACTACTATGTGGCTATGTGGTAACTAGACCACAGACAAGAAGAGTTAAAGCAGGAAAGCCAGTTAGGAGATCATGTGTTAGACCAGGAAAGGCAGAATGCTTCCTGGACGGGGAGGATAAGAGTAGTGAAAGAGATACTAGCAGTAAGATTCAAGATATACTTTAAAGAAACAGCCCATAAGACCTGTTAAGGAGAAAAGTGAAAGACAATGCCAAGATTTTGGCCTGAGCAACTAAGAAGTGGGCCTGGTTTACTAAGATGAGGAAGACAGCAGAAAGAGGAAGTATGAGGGAGAGCTATCAGGAGGTCAGTTTTGGATAAGTTAAATTTGAGATTCCATTAAACATCTAAGTGGAGATACTGAGTAAGACCAAAAAATAAGGCTAGGGCACTTGCTGTCAGTTAAAACTACACAGATGTCCAATGAATGCTGAGGCCTTGCCTTTCATCCCTATCAGTACGAGGCCCATCCTAACCAGCAGATTGCCTCGTGCTGCGATTACTGCATGGTTCACAAACCTACTGAAAAGGCTTTCAGAAGGAACAACTGAGTCTTTCAAATCATTTCATAAGCATTTCTATTTAATTAAATGTTTAAAGTGTACAAAGGTTTAAGATAAAAAATTGTTTTATTTTGATTTGTTTTAATCCACCTTAACTCAAAACTTTCTCATGCACTTTTTTAGATTCCCTCATAGCACCAAACTCATTATAAAATTGGTTGTTTCTGAAACATCACATCAGTCAGGCCAACAGGATATGGCAGTTCAAGCAACAGGGTTGATAGGAGACAAAGAAAGAATTACTGAATTTACAACAATAGCTAAAAAAATTTCACCAGGAAGTGACAAACCCTGACAGAATCAGGTAACAAGGTATCATTTAACAAAAACAACCGACAAATATTGATCTATAAAATAGGAAATTATGTTTAAGAAATAAGGATATATACAAAAGAAACACTAGAATTCAGACTAACTTTACTGAACAATCCAGTAAATATGTAAGTGTTCTCAATCTTTAAAATATCATTTTATCTTTTCATTTTAATAGTTTCAGTTCAGTTCAGTCCAGTCGCGTCCAGCTCTCTGCGATCCCTGTCCATCACCAACTCCCAGAGTTCACTCAGACTCACGTCCATCGAGTCAGTGATGCCATCCAGCCATCTCATCCTCTGTAGTCCCCTTCACCTCCTGCCCCCAATCCCTCCCAGCATCAGTCTTTTCCAATGAGTCAACACTTCGCATTAATAGTTTAGACTATAATAAATTGGTTTAAATCTTACATAAATCTTGATTCATAGAAATATATGAAATTATTTCTCCCTGGGATAATTTTCCCATTTATTTTAATATTTCTAACCTGCAAAGAGGGTTTTACCAGTCAGCATTTCAGCAAAGATACAGCCTGCAGCCCACATGTCAATGGCTTTAGTATAATTATTAGGAGAAAGTAAAAGACGTGGAGATCTGTACCATTTAGTAACCAATCCTTCAGAAAGATGACCCTGAAAAAGAAACAAAAATATACTTTTTACTTCAGCTGAATAACAGTACGTAAAACATGATTCATTAAAGAGCCCTTAATCTAAAAACAAACTGTAATTGTAAAATCCTTAAACAGTACTGGTGGCTTCTATGCCTATTTTCAAGGCTCTTGCACTTCTGAGGCCATATGGAGATTAAACTCCCCCTGTAACATATCATCTATAACATGATATTCTCATGAAGTATTCTGACCAAAAATACTATAAGAATTTAGTGTTAACTCTAAGGCACATATTCACAACAGGTTTGAGGAGAAGCTATTTATCACTTCAAGTCAACAATGAAGCAGGTATGCTTTAAATCAACGAGAGAAAGTCAGGAAAGAGTACCAAAGGTGAGCTTTTTATAAGCAATGCCAACCTCCTTACTGACAAACCAGGGGACCTGGCTATACTGCACATGCCATTTCTAATCAATTTCACTACTTTATGTTAAACATACGTTGCCTTGTTTCATTCTAAAAATAATGCTGAGAAAATATGAAGGTAGATATTAACACTCAGGTTAAGGAGTCTGCAGGTCATATAGGTTAGCTGGATGTAGAAATGGAACTCAATTTTAGATACTGTAACTCCTAGTTCAGTGTTCTATCCATAATACTTCACTGTTATCCATAAAGATGTGGTCATCCATTTCATTTTGGTACTCAATTTCAATCCTGAAGTTTTTTTAAAGTTAAGTTATACTCAATGTGAGATGACATGCAAATACCAAGATGCGTCTTAGATGTGTGCTATGGGAAGCCAAGCAAGCAGGCTTCCTGGGGATGATTTATACCAAAATAGCTCCATTTTTACATTTTAAACACCAGGGTCCCACGTATGATTTCATTTGAAAACTAAAAAACTAAAACTAAAGAGTTCAGCTCAAAAAATATCATTAATTTCCAGTACAAAAGCAAATTTTATTTAAGGCAAAGTTACTATGAATTCTTCTGCCTATTCTTATTGCCTACTTTATGTTTGTGCAAATTTAGATTTCAAACTAAGTTTGCTTAAACAAGGCACAACAGAAGAGTATATCCAAACAAACAAAAAAAAGTAAAAGTGGAAACAGCAACCTTCTGCCCTAACATATGATATATCCTACTTTTAAGTAAGAGAGAATTTCAGTTATTACAAATAACCAGAATTTGTATTTAACTAGGATCCCGTTCCACTTTCACTTCAAACACAGGGAGATTGTGAATGAAAAACAGGTAGTATGCAGAGTTTAATACAATTAACTCCAAATTCTGCCACCACACACAAAGGAAATTACAAGCACCTGTTTCTGATGATGTGTATCAATTTAGAGATCTGCCTCAACTGACTTTCCACATACCTTATGGGAATAATGGGGATCCATGATCCGTGCAAGACCAAAGTCACTATCTTCAGCACCAAGTCTTCAGTATTAATGAAAAGATTCGCTGGTTTGAGGTCTCTGTGCAGCACGTTTGCTGAGTGAATGTATTTGAGCCCACGCAGCAGCTGATACATGAAAAGCCTGGCGTGCTCCTCCAGTAAAGGGCCCTGCTCCAGCACATTGGCCAAGTCCGTCTCCATGTACTCCTGAACAATGTAAACGCTGCTCAGTTCGGTAAGAGAGCCCACGTCATCCGATAACTGGCTTCCACTAGGACCAAGAATTTCAAACACCTTCACAATGTTATCGTGGTCAAGTCTTCTAATAATTTTGATTTCACGTAGAGCATGTTTGACACTCTGGGGATCAGTAAGGACAATTTTCTTGATGGCTACTCTTTTGTCACAGTCATTGTCTACAGCAGAAAAAACCAAGCCATTGCCTCCACAACCCAATGGTTTTAAGTCCATATACCTAGAGCCCAGATCAAAACCATGAATGTTCATGAGACTTTCAAATTTCTCTGCCATTTTGAAACCCTTACTATTGGCTTTTCCTTTCAAATTGTTGAACTTGTGTGAACAAGGAAGAAAACTGGCATCAAAAGGAAAGATCTTTTTAAAAGGGAGAAAAAAATAATTCTGCGTCCACAGCAAGATGGTTTCTTGATGCTCATTGCATATGCCAACCAGGCCTGTTGAGTTCCCCTTAAATTTAAAGCTCAAAAAGCTCTACTCATACTGAGAATTAAAAAGATTGCAGTACTCATAGTTCAAGAAAGGGACAGCAACTCTGCAGACATTTAAAGAAAACACTCAAGAAACTCAAACGGAATGAAATGACATACTATGCACTCAGATTTACTGTGCTGAAGGATTTAACATTTAACAAAAATGTGAATAAATATGCACACAATAGGCTTCTATGAACATTCTCCTCACAGTGCAGATACATTCAGTGTTGGACTGGTCCTGAGCAGCATCATTCTAAGGTGCTGGTAAGCGCTATTTCCGTTTTGCTTCTTTTCTTCCTCTGTTGCTGTATATTCAACAGGAAGCCCTGGTGGCTGTTGGTTAACAGAAGATGTCTTTTGTTAGTGATCAGGTGGCTCCAGCTCACCACAATCACAATCAAAGCTACCGTCCATCTTACTCTGATACAACCTGGAGGATGAGAAAAAAGAAGGAAAAGAGTCACCACTGCAGGAAATGCTCTTTTAATCAACTTTATAAAATGACACAAACTGGGCATTTAGCTGTAAGCTATCACTGGTGGTGTATTAAACTTACATACGTCACTAAATGGAAAGATTACCCCCAATCAAAAATAGCTACCTATGTTGTAAGCAATTCACATGTGCTGACTCAGGCTCCAGACCTCACCATACTAGACTCTTTGTATTATCTAGGTCATTAGGTGGTATAATTTCTTAAATGCCCATGAGCAAAGGAAAAGTTCATAATATTTTTACAGAATTCTTTAGAATTTTTCAGTAAAGCATTTGCAACATTTTTCTAAAAATACATATATAATAACTTAAAGTGTTAGTTCATTAAAGGGCATGTTTGTTTATTAACTCTGCCTGACAGTTAATGCCTGACAATACCTAATGAACAAAAATGTAGGAGTACAAGTAAGAAATTTGCCAAACATGCTTTTAAACTTACAAGGTGAACTTCGTAAGTTCACTTACAAAGGGGTGAACTTAAACAGTGAATAAACCAATGAATAAAGCCTATGAAATGTTTAACTTCACTGATGATCAAAAATATCAAATTACTTCATGAAGATATTTCAGATTGGAAAAATAGTTTGAATGAAGTGTCTCAACTGCAAATATCAAATCTGAAGAGGAATGTGGAAAAATAGGAACTTTCCTACAAAAATGGTGAGAGTTTACAAGGGACAGTGAGGGAATTTGGGATTGATGTGTATACAAAATGTTATAATTAAAAGGGATAACCAACAAGAACCTACTATACAGCACAGAGAACTCTGCTCAACATTATGAGGCAGCCAGGATAGGAGGGGAGAGTTTATGGGAGAATGGATACATGTACATGCATGCTGAGTCCCTTTGCTGTCTACCTTAAACTATCACATCATTATTAATCAGTTATACTCCAATTTAAAATAAAAAGTTAATAAAAAATTAAAACAAAATAAAAGTTATCATAAAATATTGAGGAAGAGTAAAAACATCAAAAAACAATTTGGCATAAGTAAATACATAAGTAAATAAATAAATATCATACCTATGACTTGGCAACTTTTCTTCAAGGAAAATTCCCTAGAGAAGTGCTTGCAAATGGATATACAGATGTTCATTTTTTTTTTTTTTGGAATAGCAAAATAATAAAAACAGCCTAAACTTTCAACAATAAGAATAAATGAGTTATAGTCATACAGTGAACTACTATATAATAGTAAAAATGAAGATGGCAGAAATCATCAAATATACACTAAATTTAAAAAGCAAACTGCATACAGAAATATACATGCTGCAACTAGTTATCGCAGGTGGATAAACATGCAAAATAAAGCTATTTTAAGGTACATTCAGATGTAGCAAACGTATAAAAACATAAGATTGATAAATAACAAATTAAGATAATAATCACCTTAGGAATGAAGGAAGAAACAAGAATGGGGCGGGGGGATTACACAGCATGCTTCAACCAATCTTTAATGTGTTACTTTTTAAAAAACAACTGAAGTATGACAAATTATTAGAATGTTACAGAGTTAGGTAGAATGTAAACAAAGAGTTCATATTATAGGGGGAAACGCAGGCAGACAAAAAAGCAAAACACATATTAGATGGCAATAAGTGATATGGAAAAATAAAATAAGAGAAGAGACAAAGAGGGTAATGAGGAAATGCCTCTCTGATAAGGTGTTACTGGAGCAAAGCTCTAAGGGAGGAAGTAAGGAGGTGGGTGGGCCTTAAGGATGTTATGTGCAAGTAACTGTTATAGACAGAGGGGGCTCCAATATAAAATAAAAAGTTTTAAAAAATCAAAATAAATTTATCATAAAATATTGGAAAAAAGTAAAAACATCAAAAAGCTATTAGGCATAAATAAATTACTAAGATGAGCATTTGTTTCATGTTCCAGAACCAACTAGGAGACCAATGTAGTAGCTCATTTAAACGTATTAATACATGCCTATAAGCATGTAATAGTCTAAACCCTTAAACAGAAAGGCTTCCTGCTGCTGACTTTTGACCTTAAAGCTAGTATAGGTGCATATACAATGCTATTTTCTCAATGAGTCTGAAAGTATTGGAAACAGGACAACTGCAATAATCCTTGGTTCAAAGAGCTAATTATAATTATTTAAAGGCAGGAGAAACTTTATCAGTGAATGAAACAAAGTTGTCGATTCTGAACCTGAAGACAGGACAACTTCCAATCACCTTCAGGTGTGGCTTAAGAATTGCTAGGACCAAGGTGAGGTGAGGTGAGGTCGCTCAGTCGTGTCCGACTCTTTGCGACCCCATGGACTGTAACCTACTAGGCTTCTCAGTCCATGGGATTCTCCAGGCAAGAATACTGGAGTGGATTGCCATTTCCTTCTCCAGAGGATCTTCCCAACCCAGGGATCGAACCCGGGTCTCCCGCATTGGAGGCAGACGCTTTAACCTCTGAGCCACCAGGGAAGCCAAACACATTCACTATTTCAAGTGGTGAAGCTTCTATACAACAGAGGAATCTACTTTATTTCCCTGTCTTGCTTCATTCATATTTCTATATACTTCACATGTGGAAATATATGACCCTGAAAAATAAAATAAAGTAACAGCATATGCTTCAATGTGAGCAAATCTTCAATTCTGAGAGAGCCATAAATACGAAAAATAACTGTGAAAGAGAAAATGATAATACGAATAACTCAGAAACTAAGTAAATGATCCCTCTTGCCCTGATGTAGACAATTCCTTAAAGCTCAGTTAAGGTTTAAGTTTTTGATAAATGTACATTTTTATGTCTGTTTAGTAGACTTGACATAAGAATACTAAAACCTCTAAGTACTCTCATAAGCTTCTAGTTCACTAACACAGCAATCAGAGACAAGCAGAAATAACGCTTCGCTGAAACACCACCATCTAATCCACAAGAAAAGTACCACAGTAGAAACTTCATTAAAAGGGTGAATTGAAGACTCAAGACCTCCATCCATATCGGCCCCCTTTCAATCTCAGTGAGATCAAGAAGCATTACAGACCAGAAACAAATGTAAGGATGAGAATGCCCTTTTGGAAATCTCAAAGACGCTGGTCATCATTTACAGGGGTAAAGAATGGGTAAAAATTCATTTCAGGGAAGGTAAGAGCTTGTGCCTAGGCTGAGAGCTGCAGAGTTCTCACTACAGACTCAGATGATGCCTATACTGAAAGCCTTGAGCAAACTTTACAGAAATATGAGACCACAGTCTAAAGAAAGAATGTAATATTTATCAACTAAACTGTAATTCCACCAGACAGTGAGGACTGTACCAATAAAAAAAACTGGGATGGGGGAGTGGCGGAGGAAGGGTTGGGGAGTGCTTGCCTGTGTAGTTGCCTCACTGCTTTGTGAGTCGTGTTCTTCAAAGTCCTTCAGTATCTGTTAGACCAAAAGCTTTTTAGCACCTTTTCATCCAGGAGCTTGAAAAGTAAGCCCACCTTAATCAGTAAGTTGGAGGTAATGCCATACCTCTGTATGATAAAGTGGATCTAGTAAATGCTTCCAATTCAGTCCCCTCCATTCAGCAAGTATTTGCTAATTGTGTTATGTACTTGTCAGCATCCTAAGCACTGCAGATAAAATGCTAAGTAAAAATAGGCTTGACCCCTGCCCTCATGAAGTTTATAGTATAGTTGGAAACAAACAATAACAACAATAGGAAAAAAGGGAATGCAGAAGGGAAAAAGCAGTACAGGATGCTGTGAGAGCCTAGACACGGGGTGATCTGACCTAATTAAAGCAGTCAGGACATGTGCCTCTGGAAGCCATAAAAAGCCAAAGGCCTCCCATGCTCCTCCTTAGTGACCGTGAAAACAGCTTCTTCCTTATCACTATGACCCTTACAGCAGTTACATTTCAAATCCTGATCTTGTCCAATCACCTCCATCTTTCACATCCACCAGCAGTCATTGGGCACTCAACTGCAACAAAACTGGATCAGCAGCTTACTGGTCAGGGCATCCTCCATCCACCTCAGTGACCTCTAGAAATGTCTCATTTATACCATTTTCTCCACCATCTATCATGTTTAACTTCATAAAAGCAAAGTTCAAGGCTCAGACTCAAGATCTGCAGTTCTCCTTCCTTTTGCACTTTCTACACACTTTAAGGGAGGAAAGGGAAAACCAAGACAGGACAGTAACTTTAAAATGACCCTTCCCATCACCTTTTTAATTTCTATGTCTCCAAATGTTTCCCATTCCTACTAATCTGAGTGCTGATATTGTGTTGCTTGGAGAGAGATCATTGGTTAAGTTTTAATTAGATAAGTTGATGTTGCTTTGCTTTTTAACAATTTGGTAAATAAAAATGAAGTGCAGAGAATGACTTATAAGAATGAAGTTGGCTCTTCGGCCTTCTTTTAGTGATTCACCATAACATGGAAGTAAAAGCTCTCTGTGCAGCCAGGCTGAGTACCAGCTTCCAACACTTACAAGATAGTTCCCTGAAACTACATTAGCCACAAATGTTGCCTCAAGCTTTTTCTTCCCTAAATTGCCTCCTGCTTTCTGTCACTTAGCTCACTCCATCACCAAGAGAAATGCAGGTACTCTGAGTCAGGCCTAAGTGTATGAAGTCATAACACACAAAAGAAAGAAATAAAAAAGACAGTAGAATAACTTCACTCTGCTTTCAGGCACTGGAGGAGGAAATGGCGACCCACTCCAGTGTTCTTGCCTGGAGAATCCCAGGGACGGATGAGCCTGGTGGACTGCCATCTATGGGGTCGCACAGAATCCGACACGGCTGAAGCGACTTAGCAGCAGCAGCCTCATTTCCATATTCTACAGAAATTCCATTTTTTCCTTTCTTATCCAGGAACAACTTAGTGTAACCAAGTACAAAGTTTGAGGTGAGGGCCTTAAATATAAAGGTTATTTGCCTGATATTTTCTTCCATCTTCTATTCTGCTGCTTCTCAGGTAAATGCTGACTTGGGTCATCTGGCCTGATCACATTCACTCACTCACTTACCCCCACCCCTCACCAGCTCTTGCCTATTTAGCTCTTCTCCAGGGTCAACTGAGTAACCTGAGTTAACTGGCATTCAGCCAGCCTCACATCTCAGCCAAAGCTCAGTTACTTTTGGAGAGAAGGGAAAGGTTGAGCTCTACTTATATTCACCTAGGACTGTTTCCTAACCCTGGCATAGAGAGGTGTTATAGCAAATTCACCCTTCCCTAAGATCATGTTCTCAAGCTCTCATCAAAGCTATTAAGCTTCCAGGGCAGAGAAGGCCAAAGACTACAGCTTAACTGCTTGCTCATAGGCATTCCTGACAAAGCTCTTACTCCTAAGGAAGGGTGGCCCTCAGTTATCAGGGACCCCTCTCAGGATTTGGGCCTCTAGGAAGTCCGAAGTGCAAACCAGTGTCAGTGAATCATCTCAGGAACTCGGTGTGAGAGGGAGGACCATAATAACACTTAAGCATCAAAGCCGAAGGGGCTTTTGCCTGCTATCAGGAACTACCATTAGCTACAGAGACAGACTTTCAAAGACGGATACTTACACAGCTTCTAACAAAGTAACCAGTTTTTTAAAAATTTATCTTTTAGTCCTAACTTCTGTTCTTAAATTGTCTGAACCTTTGCCTAAATGCATTTTAACATTACGGACTTCAACCATTTGAAAGGCCATTATAAGATAAACGTCATACGTTTATTTTGATGCTCATATCTAGTTGCTATTTACTCTAGGTACTCACATTGGAATATCAGAACTTTACAGACCAGATAAACTAGTCACACGATCTCTAAAGACCCTTTTAATTCTAAAAGTCTATGACCTATGAAAGCACAGTACAATTTTCTAACTTGACTAGTTTTTGCTCCCACTTAATACAGTAGGACACCCAGAATGGTGGAACTGTGATTGAAATTGCTATAAAATTAACATTAAACAAACACAATCCCATCTACAAATTTATGGCTGGAAAATTTAAAATAATATATTAACCCTTCAACCCCTTCCTATCTTCCTCCTGCCAGAGCCATCATTTCTAAGACTCTCCTCCTAACCAATGGCAAGGAAACACTGGGGCAAATATATAAGCAGAAGACACTTGGGCAGCCTTCTTCAAGTACCTTTGGAAATCTGACGACTCCAACCAAACAAAAATGAATACAAATTTCTATAGTAGTCAAGAGACAGGTTATACAGTGTTACAGTAACAAATAACCCCCAAACCTCAGTGAGTAAAAAGACTTTTTAAGTCTGGCTCATGCAACAAGTGAAACATAGCTGTTATCCAAACTCCTGAAGGAGCTATACCACCTCTATCACAGCCACTCAATGTGCCAGAGGGAAAGAAATGAGAATATCTCACTGATATGTAACGTCGTGTGTGCTCAGTTACGTCCAGCTGTTCACAACTCCATGGACTGTAGCCTGCCAGGCTCTTCTGTCTTAAGGATTATCCTGGCAAGAATACTGGAGTGGGTCGCCATGTCCTCCAGGGGATCTTCCTGATCCAGGGATGGAACCCACATCTCCTGCACTGGGAGGCAGGATCTTTACCACCGATCCACCTGGACAGCCCCACTGATTTGTAAACCTTCATCCAACAAAACATACACTTCACTTCTTCTCATATTTTACTGACCAAAGCAGGTCACATGGTGGCATCAACTTCAATGCAGTAAGGAAATGCAATCCCAAAATGGCCCAGAAGCAGTTTTTAAGAGCTTTCACTGTTTCAATTCTTCCATCCATCCACTACATTTTTATTCAACAAAACCTTAACTGCTTATCAAATGCCAGGCACTGTCTTAGGTATTAAGGTACAGAAGGGATCAAAACAGTTTAAAAAAAAAAAGCCTCCTGGAGCACGCACTCCTAGAGCACTGTATTCCACCGCGGCAGATTCCACTGTAGTGACTTCTCTCTGTCCCACTAGGCTTGCTTTCTCTTTTCTATAGCACTTTCCTTCCTTTGTCTTTTGCTATCCATCCCCAATCTCATTTAATCTACCTCTAATCTTCAAATCCTCTAATCTTCATTTTCTAGGGCACCACTCCCTTTTCCCTTGCTGCAGTTCTATTTTTAAAAGTTTGGGACTAAGGACCTTTTACTGACATTTTCTGAGCATAGTTCCTGATAGTAGGCACCTTAAACACTATTGAATGAATTAATGTAAATAACATATTCTACTTGGTAGGAGAAAGCTTTGGAGAACACAAGCTCTACCCTCAATTATTTTTTCAGAATCTGATCACATTCTGACCTACCATGTGGGAACATCAGTGGTGACTCCAGATATGGTGCTTTCCTTTCCAGGCATTAGCCCATGAGCCTCGCCCTATGGTGAACATATAGGTCCGCCAACACACGAAGAAAGGAATTGATTTCAACCCAGTTGGACTGAAGAAACAGAAAAAAGTTAGCTCTGTTATAGCTCCTCGTTTGTTTTGCTGAGGTAGTGGAGAGGGACTGCGCCACTTAAGCAGTGCCCTATATAACCAGATGAGCAGGGCTCTGCATGTAAAAAGTCCTGCTAGCCTAGCAGGCAGGTATTGTGAAGATATGGAAGATCATGCCAGTACTCTCTGATTGTACTGTTCTTTATCCCATGTTAGGAGAATCTAAAAGCACCACAGCTTTCCAAACTGGCATCAAATACAACAGCTGTCATTTCTGAGCTAACCCTGGTGAGGGTCTGAAGAAGGTCCCACTGCACAAGGCCACTTAAAACATGTCTGGATCCCCCCCAAATGGAGACAATCACATGCTTACTTAAGAGTGTGCCCAATTAAAAAAAAAAATATTCAGAATGGCATACAGCTTTTCTGGAATAGCTTTTCTCCTTTGTTTCTCATTTTCTCCAAACCTAAACAAGAAAGCTTTTAAGACAGAAAATAGTGTAAGTAGGGACTTCCTTGATGCTCGAGTGGTTAAGAATCTACCTTCCAATGCAGGGGACACAGGTTTAATCTCTGGTCCCAAAAGATTCCACATGCTATGGAGCAACGAAGCCCAGGCATCCTAACAATTGGCCTGAGTTCTAGAGCCTGTGAGCCGCTACAAAGACCTGATGCAGCCAAAAAAAAAAAAAAACAGCGTAAGTCTCTTATCAGAGTCACATGACAGTCTGATACTGTTGAAAACTTCTCATCTGATGTCACCAACCTCATATTAAAAACAAAGAAACATGAACTAAAGTGATCGGAACTTTAGTCCAGGATCTGTGGCTAAACTAGCTTCGTAATCAAAGCCTCTCATGCTATGTCTCAGTTCCTCATCAGGAAAATGATGTAGCTAAACTCCATGATTTCTACAATCTCTTCTAGCTCCAAAATATTTTAAGTTTAGTGAAAGACTCAGGATTTCCACTTCTGATTAAAATGCAGAAAGTTGCAAGACACCATTACTCTCTCCCGATAAACCACGATAAACTGAATAAGCTACAGAACTGTAATTAAGAGATACATCAGAAAGCTAAGGATGCAAAGAACTCTAAACTCTAGAAAATGTCAAGCCCTTCCTAACACAAGAGACCATGGCTATTCTCATTTCTCATAAAGTTGCAAGAGAACAAGATATTGTCCACTAACAGGACGAAGAAGACACCAGTCAAATTTATAAACAATGATATTTGCAGCATGCGGGTTCAGGTAACAGATTAGAATTCAGAGGAAGCCCAGTTTCAAGCCCTACCTGCCAATCCTTCCCCATGGGTCTTCACTAAGAGTGCAAGTCTGAAGCCAAGTCAGGAAAGCTGAGAGAAAACCTCATGAAGCATATGGGCATCCATTTTGTCCAAGACAGATGCCCCTCTCAAGGTGGAGGTCAAGACAGGAAGTATGAGATAAATCCCTCAAAGGCACTCTTGAGTATAAGGCAAATATTCTTCCTAAGAAAATGGGCAAAAACCTGATGTAAAGAAAACCTGAGGTGGTACTGCAAATCAAAGAAAATGTCCAAGCAATCCAAAGAGCCAGCAGCAAGGCTGAAAAGTAGTTCAGAAAGCTGACATGATTTACAAAGCTGACAGGGCAGAAGTATGTGATGAGACAAGGGCAAAAACTTCCCCAAACTGATAAAGACATCAACTCACAGACCTGGAAGGTCAATGAACTGCAAGCAGGATAAATACGAAGAAACTCATATGTAGGCACATGATAAACAGTTGAAAGTTAAGAGAGTGGGAATAAGTGAAGTCGCTCAGTCGTGTCCGACTCTTTGCAACCCCGTGGACTGTAGCCCAGCACGCTCCTCTGTCCATGGGATTTTCCAGGCAAGAGTACTGGAGTGGGTTGCCATTTACTTCTCCAGAGGATCTTCCCAACCCAGGGATCGAACCCAGGTCTCCTGCATTCTAAGCAAGACACTATACCGTCTGAGCCACCAGGGAAGTCCTGGTAAAGAGCAACTCTTAAAAGCAACTATGAAAGAGAAATAAGTATATACTAGGGAAAAACAATAGGAACAAAGGCTGACAAACACAAAAGCTAAAGACAACAGATCATCATCTCTCAAGTGTCAAAAGAAGCGACCAGCCCAGAAGTCTACATCGAGGGAAACATACTTCAAAAAGAACAAAACAAAAACATTTTCAAAGAGGAAAAAGTGAAAAGAATTTGTCTCCAACAGATTCCCATTACAAGAAATGCTAAGTTTGTTATCATGAAGATGAACCAAATGGAAGATCTGCAGAAAGCATAAATAATTGGAAAAAAACAAAAAGCATTAAAAAAAAAAAAAAAACCTCAATCCACATGTTTAAATGTCTTTAAGAGACTACCGATTGTTTAAAGCAAAAGTAGTAATGTATTGGAGTTACAGCATATGCAGAAATAAAACATAAGAGCACAGCATGTTACAAGAGGGTAACCTGAATCATGCAGTCTTAGCTCTGCAGTGTTAGTGAAGTAGTTTATATTATTTAAAACAGACTGTGAAAATAAATCACTGAAAAAATAAAAAGGCTCGGGGTCATCCTTAAACACCTTCTCCCTTTCTGGTCATCTGTCACTGCTGTATGTGTTGTTTCAGTCTAGAGTCATGTTTGACTCCTTTGTGACCCCATGGACTATAGCTGCCAGGCTCCTCTGTCCATGGAATTTTCCAGGCAAGAATGCTGGACTGGTTGGCCACTCCCTTCTGCGGGGGACCTTCCTGACCCAGGGGTCGAATCCACATCTCGTGCATTTCCTGCACTGGCACGTGTATTCTTTTTACCACTGAGCCACCTGGGAAGCTCCTTCTTGGCCATTATGTTTACTTAATAATATCCCATCAAGGGGAGTGAAAGGAAAGAAAGAGGAAACTAAATAAATCACCAATTATAAGTAATGATTGATTTTGCTAGGCAGTTTTTGTGTATTTTTACATCAATAATAATACAAACTAATATACTAGCATTTAAATACCACAAACTCACTGACACTTTCAAAGAAGATAAAAATTTACCATGTTACTCAAGACAAAGATATATTTTATTATTTTTTCCCACATATTTTAATTGAAATAATTTTGAGAGGCTCTACTTTTTAACTTAAAAGTATACAGTGTTTAAGAATTTTAAAACTACATTATGGAATACAGTTCAAAAAGTTTTAACTTGAGGATATAAATAACACCATCTGGTACATATTTATCTTACATTATCAGCTTTCATAAAAGCAATTAATGAAAAATTTGTATTATAAAGGAAGTCACAGCACTGAACATGAGAATAGATTTTTTTTAATATAGAACAACAGCAAGCATAAGAATGTATTATGTGTGAAGCATACTACTCTTAAACTAAATCCTCCTAACAACACTGCAAAATGGGTCCTGAGATTTTTAGAGAATTTAAATAATGCATTAAAAGTCACACACACTGAGAGCCAGAATTTGAACCTCAGGTTTCAGTCCAAAGCCCATGATCTTCTTTCTAACAGTAATGTAATTTATTGACAAGTACACTATACCTTCCTTCCCAACCCTAGTATGTCTCTTACAGACAAGACATTCTTCTGCATAACCAAAATACAATCATCAAAATCAGAAAACTGACACTGGAATAGTATTACCATCTAATACTCAGATCCCATTTAAGTTTTTGCAACTGTACAATAATGTACAGAGAGCTAAAAAACTCAGTTCAGAATCATGTTACAATGACTACAATGCAATCTTTAACATACTTTTTCCCTTCAGAAATTTAAGGGAGCCAAACATTTTATAGGTGCACAAAAATTTACTGAGCACTTGGCATGTGTCAAGCACTGTTCTATGGCACAGTGGAGAATAAGACAATTAAGGTTGTTCTGCTTCCAAACAGTTTACACTCTAATGAGAAAAGACTAACAAGAAGTATCACTTCAGGTTTGGCCAAGTGCTCTGATGGAGTGGCTTGGAAACGGCCATCTAAGATGCTGAAACCTGAATAGTAAGATGGAAGCAGCACTACTAAGAGATGGAAAAAGAGGATCCCAAACAGAGGGGAAAGCAAATACAATCTAGGTCAGGATGTAACTTGGAATTTTGGAGGAAAAGAAAAGAAGCCAGTGTACTGACGGCATCCTTAGTAAAGGGAGCACGGACTGATGCGAACAAGAGGCACGATTCTGAATTTTATAACTAAGAAAGCTATTGAAGAATTTTAAGCAGACAACTGGCATGGTTGCATTTCCATGTTTCCAAGATAATTCTAGCTACTGGGAGGAGAATGCACTGAAGAAGATGGTCAAGTGAAAGCAGAGACCAGTTAAAAGCTATTTCAGCAGGCCACATGAGATAATGGCGACCGAGACCAGGCTGGTAGACATGAGGAAGAAAAAGAGAAAGGAAAACCCGAATATTCTGGAGACCAAGAAAACCTGGCAATGGATTAGATATGGTGGATAATACAGGAAAACATAGGTTTTAAGCATAACTGCTAGGTGCCAATTACTGAGATGGGGGCGACTTGGATAACACTGTAAGAGAAGGAGTTCTTCTCTTTTGGACACATTAAGTCTATTCAGGTGAGATATTTAAACCAGAAACATATATTTGATAATTATTCACATGTAGATAGTATTTTAAAAACTAAATTGAATGAGATCATCTATGGAAAGAACTAAGAGAAGGGGAAGAAAAAAGTCCAGGACGACCTCAGTGTGCTTAGTCGCTCAGTCGTGTCCAGCTCTTTGCGACCCCACAGACTGTAGCCCATCAGGCTCCTCTGTCCATGGGGTTTCTCCAGACAAGAATACTGGAGTGGTTTGCCATGCCTTCCTCCACGAGATCTTCCCAAGCCAGGAACTGAACCTAGGTTTCCTACACTGCAGGTGGATTCTTTACCAGCCGAGCTACCAGGGAAGCCTGGACCAACCTCTGGGATATGCCAATATTTAGAGGCAGGAAAAGAGAGAGAAGCCTGTTAATGTATGACAAGGTGCGAAGTAGAAGGAAAACAAAAATACGTGTCCCATAAACTAAGAGAAGCAGGTGAATAGGCAGGAAAGTGTTAACAATACTGAATGCTGCTATAAGATCCTTTAAGATGGGTTTGGTAAATGGCATCGCTGGTAACCCTGACTAGAGTACCTTCAGTGGTGAGATGGTGACAGAAGTCTGGAGTTAAAGAACAAAGCAAAGTGGAACGAGAACACAAAGACAGTTCTTGAAAATATGCTTGAAAGTGGACTAGAGAAATGAGGCAATAGCTAGAAGAGAAAAATGTGGAATCAGGAGAGGGTTTGTGAGAGATTTCTATTCTGTATCTACACCGTCCAGTACAGAAGCCAAGCAAGTAAAATGTAATTAGCATGACTAAGGAACTGACAATTTTTGTTTAAATAGCCAAATGTGGCTAGTGGCTACTATTTAGAATAGCTCTATAAGCACATTTGTATATCAATAAAGATACCGGGTTCGATCCCTAGGTCAAGAAGATCCCTCGGAGAAAGAACAGCTACCCACTGCAGTATTCTTGCCTAGATAATTCCAAGAACAGAGGAGCCAGGAGAGCTACAGCTCATGGGGTTGCAACGAGTTGAATTGGTTCTTTTACTTTTCACTTTTTCAAAGACAGTCCAATAGTAGGGGCAAAATTCATGCGGCAAGCAAGAGACGAGTAAGACAATGGAACTCCCCTGGTAGTCCAGTGGTTAAGACTTCACTTTCTAATGAGAGGGTGATGCTTCGATCCCTGGTCAGGGAGCTATGATCCTACATACCTCTTGGCCAGAAAACCGAAACGTGAAACAGAAGCAATATTGTAGTAAGTTCAATAAAGACTTTAAAAATGGTTCACATAAAAAAATTCTTAAAAAAAAAAAAAAGATCAAGCAAAGGAATTCAGAGTACAAGTGGAGGAATGTTCTAGGGATATATATGAATGAAGCAAGGCAAAAAGCCATGTAATTGGTGGGAACCAACAAGATTTAAAATTAGAATTTTAAACATAAAACTAAATACAGGCTGTAAGAAGCTCAGAACAAGGGAAAGGGAAGGTAATTCAAATTTACTGAGTGTCCATTAAGTACCAGGCATTTTCTAAGTGGGGATTCCTTGGTGGCTCAGCAGTAAAGAATCACCTACAATGCAAGAGAATTGGGAGATGTGGGTTTGATCCCTGGGTCAGGAAGCTTGCCTGGAGAAGGAAATGGCAACTCACTCCAGTAATCTTGACCAGAAAATTCCATGGACAGAGGAGAATGGAGGGCTACCAGTCTACGGGTTCACAAAGAAAAGGACATGACTGAGTACACACACACATCTTCTAAGTAAAAAACTATTTGTTACTCAGAACCACTACCTTTTAAGTCACATTTTACAAACAAGAGCATTTTGCTCCAAAAGATAAAGCAAGTTCACCAAAATCATGCAAGATTTGGACACAGGTCACTCTGACTTATTCTAGGGTTAGAATCTTCCCACTGCATAAGGTGGAAGGTTAAGAACCACTCAATGTTTCTACACCTGGAAATAACACAACAAAAGGCAGATCAATCTGGCAGCTACCGACAACTGCCAAAAAACCTGGAGATATTATGCCAGAGGTATAAACTGTCCCCTCAATGCTATCCATAAGATAATTAAGGAACATTTACTTAACAGGTTATTTTAAATATTTACTTTCTTGGCCAAACCAGGTCTTAGTCACAGCCTTTGGGATTTTCAGTTGTGGCACGCATACTCTTAGTTGGGGATGTGGGATCTCGTTCCCTGACTAGGGACTGAAACCAAGCCCCTGCATTGGGAGTGTGGAGTCTCAGCCACTGGACCACCAGGGAAGTCCCTAACAGGTTATTTTTAATATTTTTAAATCCAAGTGATTGAGACAAATGGGGAAATAGATATTCTTGCAGCTGGGATTATCTACACTATTGAACACAGGAGTATATCAGAAAATTGGTATTGCTTTATAATAACTACTAAACTATTATCTAGGCATTTTAGGGGTGTAGGTAGTTAGAAACCTACCATCACTCCAATTTGTAAATTAGGAGGAAATTATTAAATTAAGTCTAAGTGAAGTGAAGTTGCTCAATCCTGTCTGACTTTGTTGCGACCTCATGGACTGTTGCCCACAAGGCTCCTCCATCCATGGGATTTTCCAGGCAAGAATATTGGAGTGGGTTGCCATTTCCTTCTCCAGGGGATCTTCCCAACCCAGGGACCGAACCCGGGCCTCCCACATTGCAGGCAGACTCTTGACCATCTGAGCCATCAGAGAATCCCAAATTAAGCCTAATCAGTTATTAAATTACAGCTTAAATAACTTTAAACTTAATGTGGGCAAAGATCATCTAAATATGTGCTGTCCAATACAGTAGCCACTAACTTCATGCAGCGAAGAATAAATTATTTAGAAATACATATAATTAAAAATTCAGTTCCTTGGGTATACTAGCCACTTGTCAAATGCTCAGCTGTCACGTGGCTAGTGATTATCTCACTGGACAACACAGAGTAAAATACTAATACTTCTATCATCACAGAAAGTTGTACTGGACAGCGATTAGATTCTCCGTCTTCCTTTTGATGTTTTTTAGGAGAGTCAATGGAAAGAGCCACTCAGAAGACCTGACTTTTCCAAATCAGTCACTAACCAGCGGAGCAACTTATGTATGCATCACTTAGCAGTTTTTCCAGAAATGAACATGTGTTTGAATCACTTGGGAATCTAGTTAAACTGTAGCTTCTAAATAAGTCTTGAGATGGGGTCAGATTCTGCATTTAATTCCCAAATGATGCTAATACTACTGGTCCAGAAATCACCCTGTACCAAGATTTTAGATCACTCTGGGCCTCAGTTTCTTGAGCAGTCAACTGATGTACCTGGGGGAAGATAAAATGTCCAGGACCCCTCTGTAAAAACTAACATTTTATAGTTTTATGGTTGTACAGAATTAAATGCATATAGATTTCTCACATTCTGAAGAGACAGTCTCTTTCCTGAAATAAATTTTTTTTTCCCTATGAAAAAGACATCAAATTTAAATGAAAATCAATGGGAAAATGTCACTTGCTACAATCTCTGTATATTTTTTCAGAAGTGGATTTAAAAGGTGGACATGTTATGTAAGAGAAACCTTTTAAAAAGTATCAAAGGGGATACACTACACTTTCCAAATATGCAGTTCAGAAAGAAAAAAAACATTGGTGGACTCTGCCCATGCCACTATTACTTTAAAGTCAGTTCCACATGAAAAGCAACTCCCAATGGGGGGAAAAAAAACAGTAACTACAATAACATTTTTGTTTTTGTAAAGTCTCAATCAGGACTGAGCAATAAAACCAACCAAAATCTCCGTATCTCTAGTAGGCTATAGGGTAATGTTAACAGCCCACAAAACGGGCTGAAGGAGCTGACAGTGGGAAGCCAACAATGCTACAATTTACTATGGAGGCATGTTCTATTTTAACGGGGGCCCTAAAGTAACATAGAATTCAAGTGGGCAATGCAAACACAGAACTGGATAGCAACAGGGAGGCTCATCATCATTTCATAAGTCAATACCTCACAGAAGGAAGACAGACTAACACAACCAGTTTATAAATTCTGAATTAAGCATGACAGGTAATTACCTACATTCTTAAAACACAAACACACACTGGAAATACATGTTCAACCTCTAAAAGGCTTTTGAAAGTCTTTTAATACTTTTGTACTTGTATTTTTATATTTCCTTTAGTAGGAAGTATATTTTAAATTTTGAATTAAACTTTACTAAAGTTCCCCTATATAATTATGCAATGTTCTTCCAAATGCTCTTCAAAGATTTAATTCACATACTGCCCATAAAACCATTCCAATAAATCACTGAGAAGATAAATAGCATATACAAAGAAAAATATGAGAGTGGCGAGTTTTTCTTCTCACTTTTAAAACACAGTTATTCTCAATCCCCTTTTTTCTCAATCTTATTTTAGGCCAACCTGCTAAACAATGGCTTTCTCAGTCAAAATACTTTATTACCAAATTTCAATGTAAATCCTAAATTTGGAACTGTACAATCAGCTTATCTAAGAAAAGGACTGATGAAAAAATAGTGCCTATAACATACCTATTTTAACTTTTAAATTAAATTATTATATATTATAGTCTATTAAATTAATATAGATTAGAAAAAAGGAGAAAGCACTATATATAATTCCACCAGAGTGAAACGCTCATGTTCAGAGCTGTATCTGATTAAACACTGCTGCGCTTTTACAATACAAACTAACTTCTAGATAGTACAAAGTTAACTTTTACATTACCAATGAAAACAAAAAAGTTAATTTCTATCTATATCATAAAAGTACTATCTGTAAAAAAAAATCCATAAGAAATCTCTCTCATCAATAGCCAAGGAACTGCTGTGGTGTTGTCCAAAAAGTTCCCTCTGGTTTTCACCTAACATTTTACAGGAAAACCCAAACGTACTTTTTGGCCAACCCATAGGATCAAATATTTCATTGCCCTAACTGACTAGCAATTAATTTTACCTTCCTTTTCAACAAATGTTACCAAATTCCACCTGCAGGATATATGATATCCCTTTAAAATGCAATTTTAGAAGCCATTACTTTTTTAGAGAATCTGTGGCTCCTCTGTGTGAGAGAGAATTATAATGTAGACAGGAGCATTTTAGCCTATCATTAAAAAAAAAAAAATACAGTGTATAAAAAAAAAAGGGCCACGTAGCAGTCCGTGGGCAGGATGAGTCATCACCCAACTCAAAACTTGCAGCACTTGGAAGCTTCCTCCTACCCGACCCCATCCCCTAGCAATGTACCCTGAGTCAGCAAACCTTACTATTTTCTCAGTTATGAATTCTCACGATGTTTAAACGAACTTATGCAAAATGCTGCAACACTTTTAGTACTAACATTTGTCATTAGAACATGTACTTTTTCTATCGCAAAATTAACTGATTTTCTAATCAATCTTCTCTGGATTCTTTCTTAATCACAGAAAGTAGCAAACATTTTTAATCCTCTTTTGCAAATAACTGAAATACAAAATATGGTCATAGAGAAAGGTTTTTATATATAATCCTCCATTTCCCAGAGCTCTTTTTCTAACAGTAATTCTTAGGTGATTAAAACACGTCCTGCTCAAATCTGGTATATTTCCTAGACGGCTGCAATTCTTGAATTCAGGACACCAATAAGCAATTCTACAAGTTTCACAAGGCAATTCTTACTCAGTGATGTAGCACATATATGTGAAAGGACTCTGCTCCTTGGCACATAGCAAGCCCTTCCTAAACATGTCTGAACAGCTACTCATTCAAGAAATGTAAAGTCTCTGCCACCGATTAGCAAGCATATTTCAAACATAAATATCTGACATTCTAAGAAGAAACTCTAGAGGCAATTTCCTTTCAGGGCCCAGTCCTGTTTGATCCCTTCAATCTTCTAATTAGACTACTCTTTCCATTTCAGTTCCCCAACGTTCAAGAGAGAGGATGCGTCCCATCAGAGCTTTAAAAAATAACAAGGCTAGACGACTCAAACAATCGGAAAAGTACTCTGAAGCTGTTACCGCTCTATTTTGTCCCCTGTTAATTTTTCTTTCCCTTGATAAATCATCTTGTATCTGTTAAAAAAAAAAAAAACAAAACTCAAACTGACTTTGGAGGGCATTTTTAGCGATGAAGGAAAAGAACACGAATTGTGCTGCAAATGCAGTACCTCACGTTAGTGGACCTTTCCCAAAGAGCGAGCAGAGGTAGAAATAAAAAGGAAAAGAATCGAAAAGATCCTGCTTCGGAGCGCTCCCACCTAACAACACCTGAACCAGTCTACCAATCAAGGAACAAAAAGCGGCCAAAAAAATCCTTACTTATCAACGAACCTCACCAAGTCAGAGAAAAATGCACCGAGAAGCGAGGAAGCCCTTTTTCAGTGAACCGACAAAACAAGTTTTCATTTGGGGACTTTCACGGACCACCACCGCTGCGCGTCCCGAACGCAGCTCAGACAAGGCTGTAGCAGAGGGAGGGGGAAGAAATTAGGAATTCCGATTTGGAGGAGTTTTTCTGTACCTCCTTAGCGGCCAGATTCAACTCGGGCAGAGGACTTCGGGGCTCCGCGCCGAGTCGAGTGAGCGGCGCGCTACGCAATGTGCCTTGTGCACTGGGAGACTTTGCCCGGCCGGAGTCAGCTGAGGCCGAGTCACCGGAGTGGGATGGGGGAGGAGACGCGGGAGCATTTCGAAAGGCGGCGTGCCAGGAAGGCTAGACTCCGCGCCACCCCACGCTGCTGGGGCGAGTAGCCCCTCCCGGCCGCCGCCCCGCGTCAGCCCGCCGCCGGCCGGGCCGGGTTTCGAACCTGCGGAGCCAGACGTAAGCGGTCGGGAGGCAGCCGGCAAGCCCGGCCCGAGGCGGGCGCGCACCGCCGGGCCCGGCACCCCGGCCCGCGAGGGGCGTGCCGGGTGGGAGGGGCGCGCCGGCCGCTCTGCCGGCCCCACGCGGGGACCCCGGCCCGCCGCCGGCGGCCCGCGGGAGGACGCGCCGGCCAGGCCCGAGAGAGCGAGCCGGCGGGCGGGCCGAGGGCGGGCGGGAGACGGAACAAAAGCGCCTTTGTTGAGCGACGGCCGCCGGAGGGTCACACACAATGGAGGAGAGAGCCGGCTCAGCCGCCGGGCCCGCCGCGGCGCCCTCCTGAGCCGCCCCGCCGGCGCGCCCCGCACACGCACACACATATACCTACCGGACTTCTCCGACTCATCGAGGGAGTGCAGGGCCCACGGACAGCCCCCAGTGTCGGCTCAGGTCTCCGGCTGTGCTGGCGGCAGCGGCGTCTCCGAGGCTCTCGCTTTGCCGAGTCGCCGCCATGTAACCCCGACCCGCGAGAGAGGGCGAGGAAGAGGGGGCGGGGGCTCTGGAGCCACGCCCCCGTACGTCACAGGCTCACTCCACGGGTTCCCCCGCCCCCGCCCGGCCCAGCGCGCCGGCACGCGCCGGAATTTCCAACGCCCGTGACTGGGCTCCGCGCGCCGCGGGGGCGGCAAGAGAAGTACGCGGGCTTGTCCCCCACCTCCGGTTGGATGCGCTGGGCTGGGCTAGGGAGCTGGCAAGGAGGTGAACAGACAGGCTCTCTTCGCTCTGCTACTTGCCCCAGCGTTAGAGCACATGGTGGTCAAACTCTTTGTGAACGTTTACTGCACACCTACTACGTGCATGGGACTGGACGACCTAGAGGAACAGGACTTCCCCATCCCCTGGGAATTAGGAGGCTGGACCCGCAGATGGAAGGGCTAGAAAGCAACAGCCGAAGAAGGCAAACGCGTTGAAGGTCAAGTGCTAAAGCAGGCTTCTAAATGAGGTTGCCACCGCTGACCTTTCAGCTAAAAGAGGAGCCCTTGAAACTAGAGGAGGTGGCTAGGTGGCGGGGTGGGGGTGGGGAGGCGGGGTGGCTGTTCCTGCGGAGGGAACAGAATGAGCAACGACATGGAGGAGGGGAGCACCTGGCTGGTTGCAGGAACTGGGACTAAGCCAGTCTGAGGGAAGCGTAGAATTTGGACCAGAATGTACAGTGAGATAAGTGGGAAATGTAGATTGGTACCTTCTTGGGCCCACTAGGACAAAAAAAAAAAAAAGCTTATTTATTTATTTATTTTAGTATGGCTGATTGAATCCAGGAAGCTTTCCAGTATTTATGTGAAATGTAGTAGATATTAAATTAGAGACGCAGGTCAATATATTTTTTTCAGTGACCGAATCACCATTCCTGGTGAGAACCAAAGGTTTGGCAACCGGATATCTATTATTATGCGCATCCTCAAGCTTCAAGCTGGAAGCAAAGACCACTTCAAAGCTCACATACTAGCTTGAAGTTAAGTGAGGGGATGGAGTTTGAATGGTTTTTTTTTAATATCTAAAATAATACCATCTGAATAGCAGGTGTGAGAGGACACAATGAGTAGATAAAACCAAGAAAAAGGGAAGGGTTGTCCTAACCACAGGGTTTCTTATTTGTGAATGCCGCTTTTCTGCAACAAGAGCTCCTCTTTGACCACTATACATCCCTGCTCTGCCTCCTGGAGCTCCCCTGGAATTCATGACACCTTTCCTCCCCCATCGATCAGTGTTTGAACACCAGGAGGAGAGGGTTCAGTTCAGTTCAGTCGCTCAGTCGTGTCCAACTGTGCGACCCCATGAACCGCAGCCTCCCTGTACATCACCAACTGCCGGAGTCCACCCAAACCCATGTCCGTTGTGTCGATGATGCCATCCAACCATCTCATCCTCTGCCGTCCCCTTCTCCTCCTGCCCTCAATCTTTCCCAGCATCAGGGTCTTTTCAAATGAGTCAGCGCTCCACATCAGGTGGCCAAAGCATTGGAGTTTCAACTTCAACATCAGTCCTTCAATGAACACTCAGGACTGATCTTCTTTAGGATGGACTGGTTGGATCTCCTTGCAGTCCAAGGGACTTGCAAGAGTCTTCTCCAACACCACTGTTCAAAAGCATCAATTCTTTGGCCCTCAGCTTTCTTTATAGTCCCAACTCTCACATCCATACATGACTATTGGAAAAACCACAGCCTTGACTAAAAGGACCTTTGTTGGTAAAGTAATGTCTCTGCTTTTTAATATGCTGTCCAGGTTGGTCATAACTTTCCTTCCAAGGAGCAAGCACATCATGATCCACAGTGATGAGGAGAGGGTAGAGAATAAATAAGAGGCACTGTACTTTCCCTTAGGGAGCTTAAAATGTGTCAAAGACCACCGAAATAACCTGTTGATCAAGCAAAGCCAAATTTGTTGACAGATTTTTAGTAGCATCTTAGAGAAAGAGGTCAAGGGTAGGAAAGCTTCAGAGAATTCAAGTTAAAAACAGGTCTTTCAATGAAAGCATGTTTGCTCTGCTGCTGCTAAGTTGCTTCAGTCGTATCCGACTCTGTTCGACCCCATAGACGGCAGCCTACCAGGCTCCTCTGTCCTTGGGATTCTCCAGGCAAGAACACTGGAGTGGGTTGCCATTTCCTTCTCCAATGCATGAAAGTGAAAAGTGAAAGTGAAGTCGCTCAGTCGTGTCCCGACTCTTAGCAACCCCATGGACTGCAGCCTACTAGGCTCCTCCATCCATGGGAGTTTCCAGGCAAGAGTACTGGAGTGGGTTACCATTGCCTTCTCCGGAAGCATGTTCGAGATAGGACTAAATTTTGTGATATAATATTTGAACTACAAGAAGGTGAAACCAGTTAATCCTAAAGGAAATCAATTCTGAATATTCATTGGCAGGACTAATGAATGCTAAAGCTGAAACTCCAATACTTTGGTCACCCGATTCGAAGAACTGACTCATTAGAAAAGACCTGGATGCTGGGAAACATTGAAAGCAGGAGGAGAAGGGGACAACAGAGGATGAGATGGTTGGATGTCATCACCAACTCAGTGGACATGAGTTTGAGCAAACTCCTGCAGATGGTGAAGGACAGGGAAATCTGGCATCCTGCAGTCCGTGGGGTTGCAAAGAGTCAGACAGGACTGAACAGCAAACAACAAATCTTTGGATTAGTAGACCTAGGGAAGAGTTTTGAAGCAAACCTTAAAAAGTCCAGTTATTTGATAAACCCAAGAGTAATCTTATGGAGGAGGGGCTGTTTACCTTGATGAAGGCTAGGTCTCTTTGTTGTTCAGTTAAATGGACTTTGAGGAAGGTATTGAAATTGCAATAGTTATTTGCCACTTCATCTTTTGGGGCAGAAATTTCTTGAAATTAAAACCATGTTTAAGCACATGTTGGGGTTGTAGAGTCATTAATGTAGTCAGTTTAGTTCTCAACTATTGTGTGGCTGTAAAGAGTTTAAGTTCTCAGTAGTTTTTCAAACTGACATACATAGTGAAGTCATTTTGGTGGATTAAGATCTGCATTTTTTTTCTTATTAAATAGAAAAAACTAGAGAGCATAGCCTATAACAAAGGGTAAAAACATTGTTTTGTGAAACGTGTTTTGATTATGTATCTTATTCCAACAAATCTAAAGTGTCATCAATTAGGAAAGAGATTCATGACATTGTACAGGAGACAGGGATCAAGACCATCCCCATGGAAAAGAAATCTAAAAAAGCAAAATGGCTGTCTGAGGAGGCCTTACAAATAGCTGTGAAAAGAAGAGAGGCCAAAAGCAAAGGACAAAAGGAAACATATTCCCATTTGAATGCAGAGTTCCAATGAATAGCAAGAAGAGATAAGAAAGCCTTCCTCAGTGATCAGTGCAAAGAAATAGAGGAAAACAACAGAATGGGAAAGACTAGAGATCTCTTCAAGAAAATTAGAGATACCAAGGGAACATTTCATGCAAAGATGGGCTCAATAACGACAGAAATGGTTTGGACCTAACAGAAGCAGAAGATATTAAGAAGAGGTGGCAAGAATACACAGAAGAACTGTACAAAAAAGAGCTTCAAGACCCAGATAATCACAATGGTGTATTCACTCACCTAGAGCCAGACATCCTGGAATATGAAGTCAAGTGGGCCTTAGAAAGCATCACTACGAATAAAGCTAGTGGAGGTGATGGAATTCCAGTTGAACTATTTCAAATCCTGAAAGATGATGCTGTGAAAGTGCTGCACTCAATATGCCAGCAAATTTGGAAAAACTCAGCAGTGGCCATAGGACTGGAAAAGGTCAGTTTTCATTCCAATTCCAAAGAAAGGCAATGCCAAAGAATGCTCAAACTACCCCACAATTGCACTCATCTCACACGCTAGTAAAGTAATGCTCAAAAGTCTCCAAGCCAGGCTTCAACAATACATGAACAGTAAGCTTCCAGATGTCCAAGCTGGTTTTAGAAAAGGCAGAGGAACCAGAGATCAAATTGCCAACATCTGCTGGATCATGGAAAAAGCAAGAGAGTTCCAGAAAAACATCTATTTCTGCTTTATTGACTATGCCAAAGCCTNCATGAACAGTAAGCTTCCAGATGTCCAAGCTGGTTTTAGAAAAGGCAGAGGAACCAGAGATCAAATTGCCAACATCTGCTGGATCATGGAAAAAGCAAGAGAGTTCCAGAAAAACATCTATTTCTGCTTTATTGACTATGCCAAAGCCTTTGACTGTGTGGATCACAATAAACTGTGGAAAGTTCTGAAAGAGATGGGAATACCAGACCACCTGACCTGCCTCTTGAGAAACCTATATGGAGGTCTGAAAGCAACAGTTAGAACTGGACATGGAACAACAGACTGGTTCCAAGTAGGAAAAGGAGTCCGTCAAGGCTGTATATTGTCACCCTGCTTATTTAACTTCTATGCAGAGTACATCATGAGAAACGCTGGGCTGGAAGAGGCACAAGCTGGAATCAAGATTGCCAGGAGAAATATCAATAACCTTAGATAGGCAGATGACACCACCCTTACAGCAGAAAGTGAAGAGGAACTAAAAAGCCTCTTGATGAAAGTGAAAGAGGAGAGTGGAAAAGTTGGCTAAAAGCTCAACATTCAGAAAACGAAGATCATGGCATCCGGTTCCATCACTTCAGGGCAAATAGATGGGGAAATAGTGGAAACAGTGTCAGATTTTATTTTGGGGGGCTCCAAAATCACTGCAGATGGTGACTGGAGCCATGAAATTAAAAGGCGCTTACTCCTTGAAGAAAAGTTATGACCAACCTAGATAGCATATTGAAAAGCAGAGACATTACTTTGCCAACAAAGATCCATCTAGTCAAGGCTATGGTTTTTCCAGTAGTCATGTATGGATGTGAGAGTTGGACTGTGAAGAAGCTGAGTGCAGAAGAATTGCTGCTTTTGAACTGTGGTATTGGAGAAGACTCTTGAGATTCCCTTGAACTGCAAGGAGATCCAACCAGTCCATCCTAAAGGAAACCAGTCCTGGCTGTTCATTGGAAGGACTGATGATGAGGCTGAAACTCCAATACTTTGGCCACCTCATGTGAAGAGTTGACTCATTGGAAAAGACCCTGATGCTGGGAGGGATTGGGAGCAGGAGGAGAAGGGGACAACAGAGGATGAGATGGCTGGATGGCATCACTGCCTCAACGCACATGAGTTTGGGTGAACTCCAAGAGTTGGTGGGGAGAAGACAATGGCATCCCACTCCAGTACTCTTGCCTGGAAAATCCCATGGACTCCCAGAGGAGCCTGGTGGGCTGCCATCTATGGGGTCGCAAAGAGTCGGACACAACTGAAGCGACTTAGCAGCAGCAGCAGCAGCAGGGAGGCCTGGTGTGCTGAGGTTCATGGGGGTCACAAAGAGTCAGACACAACAGAGCCACTGAATTGAACTGAACTGATGACACCAATGTTTTATGTAGTATTAAGTAAGCAAAAACTATCCAAATAATGATACCCTATTGCTACATCCCAATGACAGAGATATTAAAATAGAGGAAGTACTTCTTAGAATTGATGAACTAATTGTAGGATATCTATAAAAATGCTAATTGGATCACAGTAGCACTTCCCTGGTGGCTCAGCTGGTAAAGAATCTACCTGCAACGCAGGAGACCTAGGTTCGTTCCCTAGATTGGGAAGATTGCCTGGAGAAGGGAACAGCTACCCACTCCAGTATTCAGGCCTGGAGAACTCCTTGGGGTCCCAAAGAATCAGACATGACGGAGCGAATTACATTTAGCGCTACTTATTGCTTATATTGTTTTGAGCTGTGTTATTGCTAAGAGTTGGAAAGCCACCATTGTAGGGGAAGAATGTAGGAAAGAAGCAGGTAAGTCCACCATAAGGCAGCTTGAAATGAGCACTTCCTGAGCAGAAATGCAAAGTACCTGCTCTTATTGGAGGGAACAAGTGGTGAGGTCTGGAGATACCAGGAAAGTTTCAACCCAAAGAGAGAGCATTTGAGGTGGGCTTGATTCCCTCAGCAAAGTATGAGGAAAAAGACATTTCAAGATGAGAGGGCAGAATGTACAAAAGCATGAATGTGCTGGACACGCTTTGGAAAAAACTCTGACAGGACTGGGGAAATGAAGGCAAGTTAGTACCCAATTGAGAAGGCCTTGCTTGGATGCCAAAACATTTGATTTATGCTAAAGGCAGAAGGAGAGGAATTTAGATGATTCAACTAGTATTTAAGAACGGTAATTCTGGAATGAATGGAAAGGGTAGATTAGGTGAACAAGAAGTTGGCAACAGAAAGAAGGCAGAAGGATTCGTCTACACTGTTCTTTTCTGTCATGCATCCAGTCTGTCTTACTCTGGTGACAATACTCTGATGTCCTTTAAGGAGCCACTCTTTCTGTAAGTCAGAATTCTTTTTGTTACAGTGACAGAAAACCCAATTCAAAGTGTGTTTTAAGCATGAGAGAAGGAGGGCAGGGATGGAAGAGAGAGGAAATGTATTTCTATTGGGCATAGAAAGGGGATGTTAATACAAGTAATAACTTGAAGCCAAATCAACTGGCCTTGATGAAGGGAAAGTCGTGAATCACCCAGGTGGGTCCCATTTTTCCTGTTTGAGTTTAGATTCCCTCATTAGGCTACTTGTTTGATCTTTTTCCATTTCACTTACTATCTTCCTATGAAAATAAACTGTCAGTATCTTGATTTTAAAGATGGAGGGTAAGGCAGATTTTAGACGTATAGACCACCAAGCTTGATGCCAATTCCTGGAAATTTTCTAATGTAAATCATTAAACATATGTTAGGGGAAATGCAACGTTAATAGGAGTCATCATAGATTCTTTTCAAGTAAATAATGACAAAAGAAATACCACTTCCTTTCTTGATAGGATTACTACATTACTAAACAATGGGTAATGTAGTCTTGATCATCTCAAAAAGTCAAAGCATTTTTGTGGATAAGATTGAGAAATATGGGTTTAGATAATTGTAGAGACTGAAGTGAATTGTAGAGAAAGTTTGATTCAAAGAGTGCTAATTACTGGAGAGACATTAATCTTGAGGCTTCCAGTCTCAAGAAAAGCGATACAGATTTGTTCTCCTTTGTCAAGACTTGGGCAATATTTTTATCAATGTTTTGAGGTAAGATTTGAGGAAGATACAGAACTCAGATCTGAATATGTTGACAGAATAGTTACTCAAAAAAAAATTTTTTTTTTAAAAGATGACATCTGGTTGCAGTAAATACAAAGCATAGTATCTTTGTTCAAGAAATCATTTGAAAGGGGCCAGAATTTAGGAGACTTGACCTGATAGTGTGACTATAAGATAGAGATATGCATACAATGTGAGCTGCCACAAAAAAAAAAAAAAACAAAAAACTAACAAAATGTAGACTGTGTTAATGCAAAACAATATTCAAGTCACAGGGGCACTAGACCTATGCTATTCAGTTCAAAATTTCTGAACTCATGTGTTCAACTATAGATACAACATTAAAAGAGCTCCTTGCATAACAAATCAGAATTCTTTAGAAGGAGACATCCAGGTAGAGTATGGAAATCATTTTTTCTCTAAAGAAAAGATGAGGGAATTGGGTCTGCTTAACCTGCAGAAAAGCAATTTGCTAAAGGGTTGTTATGCAGAGAGTAGATTTATGCCATATTGCACTGGAGTTCAGATATAAGACCATCAGGAGGGCTATTATGGAGAGAAAGATTTTGGCTCAGCATAAGAAAGGACAGTTTTAGATACTGGAATTGAGCCCCGTGGTCAGGACCTCCTGGTGAAGTGAGTTCTACCTCACTGGAAGCATTCAATCAGAAAACAATGGCCACCT
>SJXQ01006636.1:57900-71592 GCA_006408695.1 Aepyceros melampus
GGAGGAGCCTATAGAGAAGTGATAACATCCAAGGTCTTTAATTGGAAGTTTCCATGTGTCAATATTTATACTATTAATTTAAAATGATTGCTTTTCTAGACATGGTTTCCAAAGGAATATGTTGTAATTTTCTTTGTAAATAAAACAACTTTCCACTGAAGAAACTGATTACCAAGTCCAGCTGATTCTTGTTCTTTGTGGTAGTTATGTTCTGTAAGGTTGCTTTGAACACTGAACTAGTGACTGCTGAACCATTGCTTTTAAGGGGGATACAGGATTAGTTTCCTTTATTTATTATTTATTCATTATTATTTATTGTTAGTTTCCTGGTAATATTCTTTATCAAGTAACTTCTTTCAGATAAACCTTTATAAACATTATTTCATTCTCTTAGGCTATGATAATTAGGATTTTGGAGAAAAGCTGCAATGCCATAAGCTACTTACATTTTTTTAGACAAAACCTAGCTTTGCAACAAAATCTCAATCTGTACACTTTTTGAATAATGGTTATATAACTAACCACTTAAATATACTGGGAAATACCTATTCGGATAATTTTACAAGAACAACAAATAATCAAAGGATCCTCCCTGTGATTTATCGGCCTTGGAAGTCAGTATTTTCTGGAAGTGGGATAAATTTGCAGAAATGGTAGAATTAAATGACTAATACAATAGTGTAATTCCTGTGGCAACACACACACACTTTTTAAAAGGGAGCAGAGCTATGGTGACACTCTTGGCTTCAGAGAAATCTGGTCTGAGGGTTTTCTTATTTATATTCTGTCCGTCCTCTTCCTATCTTCAGAGCCCTGTTAGCCTGAGGAGAAGAGATGCTCCTGAGTTCTGGAGATAGTTCACATTTTTGAAATGAACTCTTGAGACCACAAAGTCTTCTATAGCCATCCTCAGTTTTTCAGAACAATTTGGGCCTCCAGCACATGATCAATGCAAATTAAAGTAAGATTCGACAATCTGTTCCTTAGCCCATTCACCGAGTGATAAATATTTTGAATTGTGGGGACAAAGCAGCTTTCAGTACACAAGGTCATTCCCCTCCTTTTTGCACTCCAAATTGTCGAGCTATCTGCCATTTGGGGAAGAAGGTAATCCTTATGTGTAACTCTAAGGAAACATGCTGAAGATGTGTTTACACTGGTCATTCTGAGTGCTCAAGTTATCAACTGGTATATAAAATTGTCCAGTAGGTCTACTTGCCACAATCCCATCTCCTATTTGACATATTTTGCCAGCTGTCAGTTACCACCATTGGAACAACCTTCCCTGAAGATGTCATCCCTAGAGGCCAGTACCCATCTCTGAGACCTGATTGAAGCCTTCACTATTTCCAGTGAAGAGAACCCTAGGAGTGGTATTCTGAAAGGAATGGCCAGACCCTCAGGAGGCTTAAAAGATCCATCTGCCCATCCTGGGAAGCTCTATCCTGTGAATTCCCACCCCAGGCTATCTCCCCATCTTTGATACTTGTCCCATATCCAGGGCATTACACAGGACCCAAGCTCAGAAAGACCCCATGTTGGGGTCTCCTCTCACCATTTTGAAATCCCTAGTAAGTTATCTTTGAACTCATGTTTTGTAGGGCAGTTGGATGGCACAATGGAGCATCTATGTGAGCAGGAGACAGATGCAATTAGTGTCCACTGTTCTTTGCCACTCCATTCACATGCAATTTTCTCAGTGCCCTGTGAGGACAGAATTCTGGTGGACTCACAATGCACTGGAGTTCAGTGAGACAAAGCAAGGAAGTACAAGGTGTGATACATTTACAACTGAATAAGTGGAGGTGCTGACAGCTCTGAGAGGCCGTGTTTCCATTGGAACCAGAACTTGCTTCAAATGCAGAAAGAAGGCATTTTCAGTTCAGTTCAGTTCAGTCGCGCAGTCGTGTCCGACTCTTTGCGACCCCATGAATCGCAGCACGCCAGGCCTCCCTGTCCATCACCAACTCCCGGAGTTCACTCAGACTCACGTCCATTGAGTCCATGATGCCATCCAGCCATCTCATCCTTGGTCGTCCCCTTCTCCTCCTGCCCCCAATCCCTCCCAGCATCAGGGTCTTTTCCAATGAGTCAACTCTTCGCATAAAGTGGCCAAAGTACTGGAGTTTCAGCTTTAGCATCATTCCCTCCAAAGAAATCCCAGGACTGATCTCCTTGAGAATAGACTGGTTGGATCTCCTTGCAGTCCAAGGGACTCTCAAGAGTCTTCTCCAACACCACAGTTCAAAAGCATCAATTCTTCAGCGCTCAGCCTTCTTCACAGTCCAACTCTCACATCCATACATGACCACAGGAAAAACCATAGCCTTGACTAGACGGACCTTTGTTGGCAAAGTAATGTCTCTGCTTTTGAATATGCTATCTAGGTTGGTCATAACTTTTCTTCCAAGGAGTAAGCGCCTTTTAATTTCATGGCTGCAGTCACCATCTGCAGTGATTTTGGAGCCCAAAAAAACAAAGTCTGACACTGTTTCTACTGTTTCCCCATCTATTTCCCATGAAGTGATGGGGCCAGATGCCATGATCTTCGTTTTCTGAATGTTGAGCTTTGGACCTTAGTCGGCAAAGTAATGTCTCTGCTTTTGAATATACTATCTAGGTTGGTCATAACTTTTCTTCCAAGGAGTAAGCGCCTTTTAATTTCATGGCTGCAGTCACCATCTGCAGTGATTTTGGAGCCCAGAAAAATAAAGTCTGACACTGTTTCCACTGTTTCCCCATCTATTTCCCATGAAGTGATGGGACCAGATGCCATGATCTTCCTTTTCTGAATGTTGAACTTTAAGCCAACTTTTTCACTCTCCTCTTTTACTTTCATCAAGAGGCTTTTGAGTTCCTCTTCACTTTCTGCCATAAGGGTGGTGTCATCTGCATATCTGAGGTTATTGATATTTCTCCCGCAATCTTGATTCCAGCTTGTGCTTCATCCAGCCCAGCGTTTCCCATGATGTACTCTGCATAGAAGTTAAATAAGCAGGGTGACAATATACAGCCTTGACATACTCCTTTTCCTATTTGGAACCAGTCTGTTGTTCCATGTCCAGTTCTAACTGTTGCTTCCTAACCTGCATACAGATTTCTCAAGAGGCAGGTCAGGTGGTCTGGTATGATCATGTCTTTCAGAATTTTCCACAGTTTATTGTGATCCACACAGTCAAAGGCTTTGGCATAATCAATAAAGCAGAAACAACATATTAAAAAGCAGAGACATTTCTTTGCCAACAAAGGTCCATCTAGTCAAGGCTATGGTTTTTCCAGTGGTCATGGATGGATGTGAGAGTTGGACTGTGAAGAAAGCTAAGCACCAAAGAATTGATACTTTTGAACTGTGGTGTTGGAGAAGACTCTTGAGAGTCCCTTGGACTGCAAGGAGATCCAAACAGTCCATCCTAAAGGAGATCAGTCCTGGGTGTTCATTGGAAGGACTGATGCTGAAGCTGAAACTCCAATATTTGGCCACCTCATGTGAAGAGTTGACTCATTGGAAAAGACCCTGATGCTGGGAGGGATTGGGGGCAGGAGGAGAAGGGGACGACGGAGGATGAGATGGCTGGATGGCATCACTGACTCGATAGACATGAGTTCGAGTGAACTCCGGGAGTTGGTGATAGACAGGGAGGCCTGGCGTGCTGCAGTTCATGGGGTCACAAAGAGGCAGACACGACTGAGCGACTGAACTGAACTGAACTGACCCCACCTTGGGTCCAAGGATTGGGTGTTGGCCTCAGGGCATTCCAGGCCATCTTTCCAAAGGTCTTCCCAGTGGCTCAGCGGTAAAGAATCTATCTGCAATGCAGGAGACCCAGGTTTGATCTCTGTGTTGGGAAGATCTCCCAGAGAAAGAAATGGCAACCCACTCCAGTATTATTGCTTGTACAATCCCGTGGACAGAGGAGCCTGGTGGGCTACAGTCCATGGGGTCGCAGAGTCGGACACGACTGGGAGCGACCATCACTGTCACTTTCTAAAGTTCGGCCGGAGTTCCTGTGGTGCACTCTGACCTTGCTTTGTGGTTGAGCTCATTTGCTTTCTGACTCTATTCTCCCCATCTGGTATAAGCTTCTGGTGTAGACTGGGGAAGAGCTTCCCTTCGGTTTCGTGCAGATCAAGGTGGTAGATTGGAATCCCTGTTGTTCTGCTTTGAAGTAGAACTAGCCTCAGAATCAGAGATCTCAGGCAGAAGCATGGGGACCTGGGTCAAAGAGATTTCAGGGTTTGTCTGTGCCCCCCGCAAGGCAGCTGTACGCTGACTGACGCTGTGGAAGTTGAAGCCTGGGAGACGAGGTGGCCTCACCCAACAGGGAGTGACTGCGGCTTGGGGCAGTGGTTCTTAAACTTGTCTGCATCCTGGAATTTAGGGAAAATACTGATGTCCAGGATCCATGCCAGAGACACTCACATAACTGGTTTGGCGTACAGCCCGTGTTCATGTTCCTGCCCAAGCGCAGGCATTAACTACATCTTGGAATATTTACCCATGTGTGTTCACCAAATAATGGAGGAATAAAAGGCATGCATGTGTTGGGGTTCCTTGGACGATCCCCACTCAGGAAGCCAGAGGGCTTCATTCACCATGTGGCAGTTCTGCCTTCTTCACCTGTGAATTTATACACCACCACCAGGAGAGGCTGGCAGAGCCTGGTGTGGCCCGTTCCAACCCTGTGAGATCACTGACATAAGTTACAACAAGCCAGAGAGAAAAAGCAAGCCTGATGGCTCCCACTCTGCCAACCATTACACGTCTCTCCAAAAATTAAAGGAAGCCTCTGCCTGAGGGCCCTGTGGAAGGAAGAAGTCTTGGAAGTCATCACAGCCAAGCCCCTCGAACATAAGAGAAGCGTCACCTACAGGAAGACGTGATGGCTGGGTTGTTGGCAGCGGCTTGGCTGTAGGGGCACCTCGTTTTGTGTTTTCCTGGCTTTAGCCTCAGATAAATGTCAGAAGGAAGCCAGAACAAGCTCTAGAATGCTGAAGTGCAGCCAAGCAGACAGGAGCACTCCCGTGGGATCAGGACGGAGACGAGTGTCTAACAGAGAAGTCTGGCCGGAGAGTGACCTCAGGCGTGGCCGGATCAAGGCGCTCCGTGATTCGCCATCCATCTGCCTCCGCCTTTGCCTCTCACTCTTCCCTGTTGGCCACCTCCTCCCTCACAGGGTTTCCATGCCTGACAGCAGATGGTTTCTGCCGTTCTCAGGCTGAAGTCTTCCCAGCCTGGCAACCCCAAGGAGAAGGAAGCATGCAAACTGTGTCTTGCCTTTCAGCGCCCATTGCCCCTTCTCCCAAAGGAGGGGCTTAGAGTGGAGCCCACGACACCTACCTGCTGGCCACGCACCTGGAGCTGCTGGGGTCGACCGGGGCCTCTGCACGTCTCTTTGCTCTGCTTCCTCACTGTGCTCCTGCCAGGGAGGCTGCCCTGGCGAGCAGTGGCCCAGGCTCCTTGCCCCTTGCACTCTGGGGGCGTCTGGCCAGCGAGAAGCTCTGATGGGAGCCTGTCGTTGAGTCATTCATTCCCAGTTCCGTCTTGCCCGTGTTGCCTCATGCCGTCACGTCTCCGGAGCTCACAGCTCCTTTCACAGTGCCTCTCTTCCCTGACTTTATGCTTCCCAGTCTGTGTCCTCTGCTCAAGCTCCAGACTCAGGCTGAAAACAGCCCTCAGTGGCTGCTACCCCTGGGTAGAGCCCCAGCACGTGAAGCTCCCTGCGTCCCGCTCGCAGTTGGAACGAGCCCCCGGGTTCCTTCCTGAACACTGGTGGGTAGATGCGCTCAGTCGTGTCTGACTCCCTGCGACCCCCGGGACTGCAGCACCCCAGGCTTCCCTGTCCTTCACCATCTCCTGGAGCTTGCTCAAACGCATGACCTTTGAGTCGGTGATCCTTCCAGCCATCTCATCCTGCACGAGGTGTGCGTATAGAACCAGGCTCTGGCCAACAGGGTGTGAACGGCAGCTCCCAGACCACAGCCTTAGAGGAAGAAGAGTGCCTCTCATCGCCATCTTCTCCCCCCCTCACCGTCTGCAAAGCAGATGAGGTGCTGAGCCATCTCAGGCATGTGGGCAAGAACCACATCCTAGGGACAGTGGAGCAAGAAGAGGACACGGGCTCCCGGACGCTGTGGGGCAAGCCGAGTCCAGTGGGCCTGCCGTTGGGGCCTTGCCGCCCAGGGGACGCAGGGGCTGTGTCCCTGTAGCCGAAGCCGTGTTGCAACCTGACAGTGACTCTCTTTCCCAATAGTTCCTGTCAAAGTTCCAGAAGTTCTCTCATTTCAAACCACAGTCCAATGACTGTTGCCATGGAAATGAATGACCTTGCTGGCCGCTGAGTTCACCCTTGCAGATGGGGCCAGGACAACATTGCCAGGCACATGTGGGCTGGGAGTGGGGGTCAGGCGATTTCCCAAAAGGAGCTGAAGGTCAGTTACTAGATGGGGGGATTTTGCTGAGTAAGAGAAAGCAACTGCTCCTTATCAAGAGCTATGGCCACAGCCACCGTCTGTGAGCACCTCTGTGTCCCTTACATCCTGCGCTCATCCTCGCAGCCTGTATGCTGAGCTCTCGTCATTCTTTGGGCAAACTGGACTTAGTTGGACAGTTCTTGCTTAGGTCTCTTATGCAGTAGGGGGTAAACGGGACTCCAAAGCCTCCACTGGGATAGACATCCAAGATGCTGAGAAGCTGCCTAGAATCCGGAGTCCAGCGGGGGCTGCGGACCACAGTGTCCACGTGCAGTCTCCAGGCATGGTTTGGACTTCTCACAGCAAGGCGGTCCCTGTGTGGTCACATATTTCACATGATAGCTGGCTTACCAGGAGCAGGAAAAGGAAGCTCCCAGGTAAGCTCTGGAAGGTCAGTTAAAGGCTCTGCGAACAACTACCTTGGTGTCACTTCTACCATATGCTTTGGGACAAAGCAGTCTCAGGGCCGCCCAGTGTGAAGGTGTTCCCAAATGTGCTTCATTTCTACGAGGGAAATGGCAAGCTCACTTTGCAGAAGAGCACTGTGGGATGGGAAATACTGCTGCAGCTATCTTTGAATCCTGTGACGTGTGTGTGCTCAGTCAAGTCTAACTCTCTGCAACCCCATGGACTGTAGCCTGACAGGCTCCTCTGTCCATGGAATGTTCCAGGCAAGAATACTGGAGTGAGTTCCTCCTCCACTCCAGGGATCTTCCCGACCCAGAGATTGAAACCACGGAATCTGCATCTCCCGCACTGGCAGGCAGAGTCTTTGCCACTGAACCACCGGGGGAGCCTGTCTTTGGAAACTACCACCTGGCATCGTCTCCCACTGGGCACAAGTCTCATTCCCCCAGGTGCAAAACAGGCTCACTCCTCACCCAAGGCCCCAAAGTCTCATCCCACGACAATGTCGCCCAAGATCCAAAGCCTTATCTTCAAGCTAGGTCCAGGTGTGTGTGAGGCTCCAGAGGTGCAACCCCTCAAATACGATTCATCTTAGGCAGACTTGTGTGAGACAAGGGATCTGCCATCTCACACCCAGCGTCCAGTGAGGGTGTGGATAACGGCCCCTGTGCTGCTGACCAGAAGGGGTCATCATAACCCCAGAACCCAGGCAGGCACAGGGCACCAGCTCCCTGATTGGAGCCAGTTTTCTTCCCTGGAAGCGATTCTCCGTGGTTCTGGGTTTGATCATTGAGCTCCACTAAGTTCCATTCTTTCAATCTTCATTTTCCATAATAAATGGCCCATATTTCCTAAGTGTTTCCTTCAGCCTACTTTCTGCCTTAGAAAGTTGAGAGCTCAAAAGCCTCTCTTGGTTTTAAACTCTGTTTCCTTTCCAACCCAAGTTAATATATTTTTTCTACAAGCTGCATGCTTCCTATGTATTGGTCTATAATTCCTTCAGACACTCCTCTCTACACTGGGTTGAGAAACAGCTGCTATGAAACATCATCCTTGTTCTCAGTAGAGTCCCATTCTTTGTGATCCTGTGGACTGCAGCACACCAGGCTTCCCTATCCTTCACTCTCTCCCAGAGCTTGCTCAAACTCGTGTCCATTGAGTTGCTGTTGCCATCCAACCATCTCATCCTCTGTCATCCCCTCCTCCTCCTGCCTTCAATCTTTCCCAGCATCAGGGTCTTTTCCAGTGAGTCAGCTCTATCCAAAGTATTGGAGTTTCAGCTTCAGGATCAGTTCTTCCAATGAATATTCAGGACTGATTTCTTCTAGGATTGACTGGTTTGATCTCCTTGCAACCCAAGGGACTCTTCAAGAGTCTTCTCCAGTACCACAGTTTGAAAGCAATTCTTTGGGTTAAAACCTTGTTTATGGGAAAGGAGTGGTTCTCAACTGGAGTTAGCTTTGCTGCTACAAGGGAACATGAGGCAGTATCTGGAGATGTTTTTTGATTGTAGCGAGAGTGGGGGTGCTCTCATCTGGCAAGTAGAGGCCAGATAAGGAAGCTAAATATCCAACAACACACAGGACAGCTCCATATGAAAATGAATTTTCTAGCCCCAAGTGTCAATAGAATCAAGGCCAGGAGACACTAGCGTATCATAATTACCCTAAAATATTTCTAAAATCTCAAATAAGGATCTTACACCACATGCTCATTTTCATTTTTATCCTGAGACAATATTCTTGCTGTTCTGGATTTGATCTTTTTCCTAAAGAAACTCATTATTTTGAGAGTATTTTCCTATCTGGAGAGATTAGAAATAAGAAACAGCTTTATTTTCCAGTCAAATAAGTCCTAACAATAATATATGACCACTCACATCATGTAATCATTTTAAAAGTTTTATTGTTTTGTTATGTAATACTAAAATACAAAAGAATATTTGTAATACACATAAAAGTTACAAAACTTAATAATAAACTGTCATGAAACACACACAAACTTAAGAAATAAACATGCAAATGTTTCCCCAACCGGAGGGACTGTTAAGACGTGTGCCCACAGCTGCTGTCACACAGAGCTTGGCAATGGAGCCATCCCCGAAGTGCCGAAGCTGACATACGTATCCTGGTGACATTATTTGAGAAATAAATTCATTACAGTGTGCTGTCAGCAAGCTGCATAATGGCATTTTCCACCATTATTCCCCACAGAACATCAATTTTGACAATCACCCATGGATGACAGTGCCTTTGTGGGAGTCTCAGAGTCAAGTGGAGAAGCTGCAGCACATTGCTGGAGAGAAAAGTACCATAATAGACACACTGAAGGAGAGGTGATTTTAGCTGCCTCGCCCTCCCATAACACAGTGCAGCTCAGTGCCAAGAGAGGTCCTGCCTCAGCCAGTGGTTTCTCTGAGGGCGTGCGAGCGAGCACCCAGCTTTCTCAGCTCTGTAATATCTGCCAGAACTCCTGCTACTTTCCTCATCCCCCCGGAAGACTGCGAGGTGACCTGCGAAGCTGAGGATAGATCACACGTTAGGGCACAAAGCAAGTCCACAAATTTAAAAAGACTGAGATCATGCCAAGTGTCTGTTCTGACCATGATGATACGAAACTAGAAGTCAGTAACAAAAGGAGAGCTGGGAAACTCATGAATATTTGACCCATGGGATGGTCACAGAACCTGTGGAGTGGGAGAAAATATTCACAAGCCACATCTTTGCAGGGAGCTAATACCTAAAATATGTAAGAAATTATTACCACTCAATAGAAAAAACAAGTAATCCAATTTTAAAATGGACAAAGGACATAAAGAGACAATTTTCCAAAGAAAGCATGCAAATAGCCAGCAGGGACGTGAAGATATGTTCAAAATCAGGGAAACACAAATAAAAAACACAGTGAGATTTCAACTCACACCTATTAGGATGTCTATTACCAAAAAGACAAGAAATCACAGGTGTTGGTGAGGATGTGGAGAAAAAGGAACCCTGGAACTGTTGGTAGCAATATAAATTTGTACAGTTATTATGGAAAATAGTATGAGTTCCTTAAAAAATTCAAAATAGAGCTATTCTATGATCCAGCAACCCTATTTCTATGTACAGATCTGAAATGATGAAATCAGTATCTCAGACAGACATTTGCAGTCCCAGGCTTATCACCACATAATTCACAAGAGCAAAGATACGGAAACAACCCAAGTGTCTGTCAGCAAGTGAATGGAAACGTGATACAGATGATGGAATATTATTCCACCATAAAAAAGAAAATCCTGCTGCTTATGACAACATGGATGAACCTGAAAGATGTGCTCCGCAAAACAAGCCAGAGTTTACCAACGCTGATCTCGCTCATATGTGAAATCTAAAAATGAAGAAAGAAAGTTGAACTCATAGAAACAGAGTAGAATGGGGATTGTTGGGGGTTGGGCGGGGAGGCCTGGGGGGAAATGGAGGGATGGTAGTTAAGGGGTACACGCTTCCAGTTATAAGATGAACAAGTTCTGGGGATCTAATGTACAGCATAGTGGCTGTAGTTAATAATAACGTGTTATGTACTTGAAAGTTGCTAAGAGACTGTTGTGTTCTCACCACACACACAAAAAAATGGTAACTATGAAAGATGATAATTTGATTGGGTGATTATTTAACAAACTATATCAAATCATCGCACTGTACACTTTAAATATATATGCTTTTATTTAGCAGTTTGTTTTTGTCCAGTCATTAAGTTGCATCTGACCTTTGTGACCCCATGGACAGCATCACACCAGGCTCCCCTGTCCTTTACTATCTCCCAGAGTTTGCTCAAACTCACGTCCATTGAGTCAGTGATGCTATCGAACCATCTCATCCTCTGCCACCCCTTTATCCTTTTGCTTTCAGTCTTTCCCAGCATCAGGATCTTTTCCAATGAATCAGCTCTTCACATCACATGGCCAAAGAATTGGAGCTTCAGCATCAGTCCTTCCAGTAAATATTCTGGGTTGACTTCCTTTAGGACTGACTGGTTTGATCACCTTGCTGTCCAAGGGACTCTCAAAAGTCTCAGTTGCTTTAGGGAGTTTTTTAAAAAGAGTTGGGGAAAGCCCCTGATGGCCCAGAGGTTGGGGCCCAAGCTTCCACTGCAGCAGGCGCAGGCTCAACCCCTGGTCTGGGAACTAAGACCCTAGAAGCTGCAGTGCAGCCAAAAGCATGAATGCAAAGAAAAGCTCCCAATGCTATGCCAGCCTCTGGTGGGAGAGTTTCTGAAAGTTTTCTTCTACAGGAGTGTCATGGCCATTCCCTAACCACTCTGCTTCCATGAAATTTTAAAATTAGAACACTGTGGCAGTTTTGCCCAAAACTCCAGAGACCAGCGCATGAAGAGCTGGTATCTATTGTTGTCTTTCTTTCCGTTTTGGCCAAGGCTTACGAGATCTCAGTTCACCAGCAGGGATCGAACCTGGGCCATATCTGTGAAGCCGAGGCCTGGCCTCTAGGCCTCCAGGGAACTCCCTATCTTTCAGTCTTTCAACTCGTGAACATGGTTCCTTCCCCCATTGTGCGTGATTGTGCGTGCTGAGCAGCTTCAGTCGTGTCCAACTCTTTACGAGCCTATGGATGGTAGCCCACCAGGCTCCTCTGTCCATGGAATTCTCCAGGCAGATACCAGGGTGGGTTGCCATGCCCTGCTTTCTTGACCCAGGAATCGAGCCTGCATCTCTTGTGTCTCCTGCTTGGCAGGGGGGGTTTTTACCAGTAGCAGTAATTTAGGGACTTTTTTTAATGTCTTCCAATAAAGTTCTCTGTCTGGTACTTAATTTGTTAAAATTTGTGTTTACTCCTATGTCTGTTTTGTGGGGGTTTTAATTGTATCTTGCTTATATTTTTAAAAATTTTGTTTCTGATATACAGAAATACAATTAATTTTTATATAGTAACCTTAGATGGGACACTTTATTAAATTATTACTATTAACACACTGCAGAGCCTTTCCAATTTTTTTCTATGTCAACATGATAGTGTCCTCCTGGTGGTAGGCGCTAAGTTGTCTCCAATTCTTGCAACCCCATGGACTGCAGTCCACCAGGCTCCTCTGTCCATGGGATTCTCCAGGCAAGAATACTGGAGTGGCTTGCCATTTCTTTCTCCAGGGGATCCCCCTGACCCAGGAATCGAACCCGGGTCTCCTGCATTGCAGGCAGATTCTTTACAGACAGCTATGAGGGAAGCCCTCCTATCCAATCTTTTTGGATTTTTTTTGTTTCTTGCCCTACTTCACAGACTAGGATCTTTGGCCCCAGGCAAATAGAAGTAGTGATAATAACTATATTTTCTAGTTCGTGATTCTGAAGGCAATGCTTCTAATGTTTCACAATCAAGAATTGTGCTTACAATAAGTGTGTGAACAACACTCTTTATCAAGTAAGGTCTCTTTTCCTCCTGGTTTGCCAAGAGTTTTTTCTCTGATGAATGAACATAAAAATTTATGATCCTGTATGCTTTTCCCTCTACTCAGTTAGTGTGGGTGAATTAGATTTATAGACATTCTAGCATCGCACCATCCTATACTCTTGGGATGAAGCTATCTTGCTTATGATGAATTGGTTCAGGAGTTTCTGTGCCTTGGTTTTTAAGACTAGCTTGGACTTCTTTCTTATTGTACCCTTGTTTTCTTGTGATATGGAGGTTAGTATGGCCTCATAGAGTAAGTTTTTTGAGTAGTCTACAACTTTCTATCCTCTGATAAATTATGTCAAAGACCAGATTAATCTGTTCTTTTATGATTTAGTAGAACTTGCCTGAAAATGAGCAGGCTCCAGTGTTTTCTCTACAGGGCAAATTTAGGCCATGATTCAATTTCTGAATTGTTATAAAATTGTTTAGATTTTCTTTCTTCCTGAGTCAGTTGTGATAACATGTTTTTCTAGAAATTCAAGCATTTCATCCAAGCTTTCAACTATATCGGCAAAAGCAATATTTATAAGATACCATTACCACATCTAGTGTATCTGTTATTAGGTCTCTTTTCTTTATTCTTAATATTTTTAATTTATATATTTTGTCTCTTTTTTCATGATGAACATGGCCAGGGGTTTGTCTATTTTATTTCTAATTTACGGAACATTCTGCTCATTTGAAATTTTGTTCTTTGTGTACTTCATTCTTAGTCACATCCTTATGTTTATCTCTTTCCTTCAACTTTCTTTTCCCTTCTTTTTTTTGCTGTTATTTTGCTCTTTGTCTTATATCCTAAAATGAAAGCTTAATTCGTTTCTGTTTTCTCCCTCCAGGTACAGCTCTGTTTAAATTTGTTTAAATTTCAGGTGCACGGCATCATGATTTTACTTACATACATCATGAAATAAATTAATAGAACTATAATTTTAGTGAACATTCCTCATCTCACAGACACAATATTAAAGACATACATGTTTTTTCCTTATAATGAGAACTCTTAACAACTTTCAAATGTACAGCAGTATTACGTTCATCGTTTTGAATCTTACTTCCCCTATAAATAGAATTTTGTGCCTTTTGACCCCTTCATCCAATTCTCCCCTGCCCCCACCTCTGGTAACCACAAGTCTGATCTTTCTTTCTACAAGTTTGTTTGGTTTTGAAGTCTGATCCACGTGTAACATCATGGCGGTTGCTGGCCCGTAACACAGCGATTCAGCATTTCTGTGCATTTCAGCACGGTGGCCCCCGTGAGGGCAGCTGGCTCTGCCAGCATAGGCGATCTTCTGAGATTCCTGTCCCCAGACCGCACAGCTCACCCCGTGGCCCCGTGGTTACAATCTCCCTCGCCTATCTCCGCCCGCGC
>SJXQ01006636.1:85212-96567 GCA_006408695.1 Aepyceros melampus
CAGGATGCTTCAAACCAGCTCAGAGCTGGGAAAATGCATCAGCAGGGAAGCAGGAACCCAGGCCTGCGGCAGCTGAGAGCCCAGGGCAGCTGCAGGGTGGGAGAGGGCCTGCGAGGGTTGCGGGGGTGGCATGGCTCTGGAGACGCCGGGGCCCTGGGGAACGGGAGGGTGAGGCAACACCCCATGCGTACCAGGTCCATGCTGAGCTCCAGCCCCAGAGCTCCAGGGGCCGCCCGCCTGCCCTGGCCGAGCCGTAGCCTGAGGCAAGGTGATGCGGAGTCGTTGGGCACACGCTGGCCTTCCTGGCCCCCAGGCCTCCACCCAGCGACCCTCTCTACTCACTGCCTGGCTGTCCACACAGCTCTTCTGAGCAAAGACCTCCTGTCCACCCAATGGGGGCAAGAACGCACGGGCTGAGCCTGACCCCCAAGCCCGCAGCTGCCACCTGAGGAGACCGTGACCCGGTCCCCGCAGGGCTCAGCGCCAGCAGAGTGACCCCATGGATCCCCAGAACTCACAGTGGCCCCGAGACCCAGGGCTGGGCATGGGGGGCTCTTCCTGTGGTGACCCAAGGGAGCCCTAAGTCCGGGCTCACTGCGAGGAGCCTGGTCCTCACGTCACAGCTGGTCAGCCGGCCGCAGAGTTCAGCCAAGCACAGTGCCAGGGCCGGTCCCACGTCTCAGGCCTCCCAGACCGGCTCGCCTGCCACCAGCCCCAGAAGGTGCTGTTAGCACCGGCCTCTGAGGACGTGGGTGCCACTCGGCCTCCAAACCAGCGAGGTCACCTCACCCTCCTCACCTGGGAGCAGGGCCCCTGGGTCCTGGGCACCGGATCCCAGAGGCCACAGGGGCTCCGTGAACGAACACTCTGAACTGATCGATTTTGATCAATCGACAAGCGCGGAGCCAAGACCACTCCCCCCGCAGAGCCAGGAGACGCTGTGAAGTTCCCACTTTCTAAATCACACAAATTAATTTAGAAATCAGAACGGCTCCCGCAGCTAGTCTGCAGATTTCAAAACAGCTTAACAAATTACCAAACCCCCTTTAAGAAGACAAATTATTCTGGCTTCTCGTGCCTGCCTGGTTAATTATGCATGCGCTTTTGTTAGGCCTTGTTAAATATTCACAAGCTGCGGGTGTGCACTTGTGACCCACAGCCGCACTCCGCTTGGCACCCCTGCAGTTGTGCCCCCGCCATCCAGGCCACTGGGCGCCTCGGGCCTCAGGACCACCCTGCACGTTCCTGCCTCAGCACCCGGCAGGCGCCCCACCAGACTGGCCATGGGCCTGTCACGTCCAGCCTCTCTCTCAGGGTCCCTGCGTGTCCCCGTGGCACATTGGGCACTGCTGCCTGGGCAGAGGGGCAGGCCCCTTCCAGCAGCCCTCGTCTGGATCTGGGAGGGTGTTGTGCAAACCAAGAGAAGCATCACCCCTTCCTGCCCCAGACTCGGCAGCCGGGGCGGGGGGCGCTGGTGTGCGCATGACAGCCAGTGCGGGCCACCCCCGAGGTCCACCTCGGCCGCCCCTTTCCCTCCTGACCGCCCAGTGTCCACTTGTTCCTTCCTCCCGCACGCTGATCACGCACCCGCCTCACCAGGCCCCATTCAGGGCTCCCATCGCTCAGCCCCTGAGCCCAGGCGTCCACCCCAGAGGGGACACTCGGCCCGTGTGGTGCCAGGCTGGCATGGCTGGTGTCTGTGAGCAGATGACGCCAAGTGACCAGGCACAGGGAGGCCTGGCTGGCCGGGGCTCTGGCAGCCAGGCAGGTCAGAAGGAGGGCCCTTCTCTGCTGGGGTGGGGTCTCGGGTGCAGCTCCCCCTTCCCGAGAATCTCAGAATCATGGAACCACAGAGCCAGAGGCGCCCTCAGCTGCCACCAGACCAGCCTGCCTTTGATGGAAGCGGAGACGGAGAGTCCCAAGGACCCACAGGGTGCCAGGGCACAGGGCCTCCTGCTGCAGGCCCCAGGCAGCCCCCAGCCCCGCCCTGCCAGCACCCACTCTGCCTCCCCTGTCCTGCCTCAGGGGCTCCCCTGGTTTAGGCAGGGCTGGAGGTCAACCCAAAGGTCTGTCACAGACATCCCTCCTGGTTTAGCCCACACTGGGAGGACCAAGCCCAGGGCAGCTGCTGTCAACCGCTGGGCCCTACACGTCCCCCCTGGACTGGGGAGACACGCCAGAGGGCCCAGCATGGACGTGCCCACATACCCGTGTGCTCACACCCCCTACACCTGCAGAGCGCCATGTACACAGGCACACTCACGACACATGAGCACACAGAGCCGCACAGAAGCCCTGGGAGCTGCTGGCAGGGACACCTCCTTGCGGCTCCTCCGTGGGGCGGGGGCGGGAACCTGACTGGCGGGGTCCACTCCTTGGGAGGAGCCCAGGGCCTCACACTGGCCTCGCAGCCCGCCCCTCTCCTCAGCCATCTGTCCTTGCCCCATGTCCTCGTCCACGCTCGGAGGCAGGCCGAGAAAACCTCACCCCAGCCTCCCTCCCCCTCCCCCCGCCCGGCCCTTCAGCCTGCGAGGAACCGTGGAGTCGCACCCTGCTCCCAACCTGTCTCTTATACACATCTTTTTAAATTAGCAAGCAGGACAATCTGAATTCATCTTGCCCTTATATGCAAAAGTGTATGTGCATTTTAAGACAACTAAGAATTAAGAGCTAACTTCCAGTCCATGGTGGTAAGTGACTAAAATTGCTGTCCAATCAATGTTCTGTGGTACCACATACCAAAGTCCTAACAATATGCCATTAATATTGGCAGCACTCACCACTTTTAGGTGGGGAAGAGAAACATGGAAAAAGCAGTCGTAATTTTTTTTAAACAGCATAAGAGCTTTAAACACAATTTTGCATCATCTTGTATTCTATCCTAGAATACTTGGAGCAAAATCTTATTTCAGTCAGCTCAATCTATGCAAGTTATAAAATACAAACACAGACTAAACCCTATGGTGTACAGAAAATGCACCATTTAATACTCATTAAATGCAGTACAACCCAATGAACCCAGTGAAGATTACCAAATAAGAAAAACACACACAGCATTCTAAATTTTTAAATCATCTTCAGTTCAGTCGCTCAGTCATATCTGACTCTTTGGACCATATGAACCGCAGCACGCCAGGGCCTCCCTGTCCATCACCAACTCCCGAAGTCCACCCAAACCCATGTCCATTGTGTCAGTGATGCCATCCAGCCATCTCATCCTCTGTCATCCCCTTCTCCTCCTGTCCTCAATCTTTCCCAGAATCAGGGTCTTTGCAAATGAGTCAACTCTCCACATCAGGTGGCCAAAGTACTGGAGTTTCAGCTTCAGTATCAGTCCCTCCAATGAACACCCAGGACTGATCTCCTTTAGGATGGACTGGTTTGATCTCCTTGCTGTCCAAGGGACTCTCAAGAGTCTTCTCCAACACCATAGTTCAAAAGCATCAAGACGGGGCGCCCTGGGCTCTCCCCGCGTGGGGGCTGCAGGAGGACGCGGAGAAGTCGCCCCTCTAAGCGGAGCCGCCGGCCTGTGCCTTTGCGCTCACTTTGGAAACTGTCAGTTCAGCAGTCTGGCTAACTACCTGCTCGGCGGTGGCCTTAAAACTGTCCACACTCATAAATCACCCCAGGATTTAAATAAGCGCCGGTGGCAGGTTATTTTTCAGCACTCCCCCACACTCACGCGCCCGGAGCGTGGTCATGTAGGACCACGGGTGGGTGCAGAGAAAATGAATTGAGACAGGTTTGGGGGCCGGCCCCCCGTCACCCGGGCAGGCTGATGGAGGGGTGGGCCGCCTGAGCGTGGCCAGCCAGCCAAACAAGGGCAGGGGTTCCCAGGGCAGCGGAGAGACCGCGTCTCCTGAGACCCCACCCACCGATGCCCACCGCACAGAGCCCCTCTTGTGGGGTTTGGACCTGCGGTAAGGAGGTCTCCTCCCTCTGGGTCTGCCTGACCACCAGGGCAGGAAGCAAGTATGTCTGCGGAGTCAGGCCCGAGCAAACAGGGCCACAGGAAGCTGTGTCTAGGGCCCCCCAGAGGGCATCTCCTTGTCTCATACGGGCCACAGGGCATCTGCCCGACAAGCACAGCTGGGAAGCGCGAGAGAGCATGAAAGGCCACCTCAGGACATTTTCCAAAACCTTTCCCACCCCAGCCAGAGGCAGCGTGGCCCCCCAGGCCTGCCCACTGCCCACACACACAGGCACCCAGATCCCTGCCCAGGGAGAGATCGGGGGCCCGCCGACTCCCCCAGCCCTGAGCCCGTTCTCGGAGCGGCCCCTGGGACCGCTCCTCCCTGTTTCTCCTGTTCAGGCAGGACCCCCCCGTCTCTGCCATCGCTGACCAGGGGCCTCTGTGTGGTCCGTGACCCCATGACCCAGCCCCCACCATGGGGCCCAGCCACTCCCAGGACACCGTGCGGCCCCCACACAGCAAGGAGGGGGCGTGGGTGTGCCCCCCGAGCGCCGGTGGCCAGGCCCCTGCCGGCTGGGAACCCCCTCCCCTTGCCCAGGCCAGGGGGACCGCCTGCGACTCATCCCTCCGGGCACAGCGTGAGCAGGGGGCTCCTCCACAGAGAGGGCCCACCGAGGGGCAGGCTGTCCTGAGAGGACGTGCTCCCTTCCCAGGCTGTGACTCCCGGGGGCCCCGAGACCGGGCACACCGTCGGGGCCTGTGGGTGTGGGGCGCCCTCACCCGGCCAGAAGCTGCACCGCTGGCCGGGCCTGCCTTTGGAAAGCCCTGCCCTCAAGGCCCCCGTGGTTGTCTAGGCCGGGGTGGGGTGAAGGGGCTCAGGCCTGCGAGCCTGACCTCACCCCATGCTCAGCGGGGACGGCCTGGCCTCCCAGCTGGTCCTCCACCGCCACCTGCTGGCCCAGCCCAGGGCCATGGCCCGCCCACACCCGTCCTGCCTCACCTGCCGGGGCTGGCCTCCTGGGCTTACCTGGTCGGACTACACGTCCAGGCGTCTCCAGCCCCAGTCCTGGCTGGGGAGAGATACCCTCCATCTTGAAAAGGAGTCTGGCTTATCGGAAGGAGCTCCTCGGTTCCCCCAGGGAAAGACAATAAAAAGAACATAAATGCATGAAATTAGAGCCGCCCCAGGCGGAGAGGAGAGCCTGGCCTGATTGCTAATCAAATTCCCATTCCCGAGGATCTTTAAAACCCTTCCTGTACCGAGTTATTGTCTCAAAAGAGCTGTTATTACTCACGTAAAAAATAACTTGTAAAAAAATTCTAATCAGCTTGGGTCTTAGACCTCGGCGCCTGGCGCCCAGCGCCGCAGCCACAGGAGGGCCGTTTACGAGCCATTTCACGCCTGCCGGCCTCCCCTCAGCCTCCCTGCTTCCGTCGCCCATCAACATGATAAAGGTGGGGTTTTGTGACTCCAAAGTCATTTATTAGCACCCAGTACTTTCCACACAGTCCCTGGGGCGGCGAAGGCAGGCGCTGTGGGGCTTGGGGAGCTCGTCATCCGAGCGCACGGCTGCGCCCAGGCCGGACCGGCCCCCATGGCCCCCACACCACCGTCTCCTCCCGCCTCACCCGGGTAGCGCACGACTGCACCTGCCTGGCCAGCTCCGGGGCCCTGCGAGGGCCTGGCTCTGCGGCTCCAAGCAGCTGTCTGGAGGCCCTCTGACAGGCCCCCCGCAGAGAAGCCGGCAGCCACCATGCCCCCTCCCCGGGCAGGGCCCCACCCCTCAGGCCAGGACCACAGCGAGTGTGCCGAGCTCAAGACTTGGGGCAGCATCACCCTGTGAGACCGCAGTCACCCTGTCTCAAGGCTCGGGTCCCCCGTCGGGGGCCCTGGCAAGGTCAGGGGACTGGGCCAGGGGACGCAGGCCAGCCCCTCACCTGAGTGTGACCTGAGTGTTTGCCCCAGGGCCCCGGGTTCCCCAGGCAGTGCTCGTGGTAAAGAACCCGCCTGTCAGTTCAGGAGATGTAAGAGACGCGGGATCAATCCTTGAAATCAGGAAGATCCCCAGAGAAGGAAACGTCAGCTCACTCCAGCATTCTTCCTGGAAAATCCCATAGACGGTTCGTCACGACTTAGCACCCCTGTACCCAAAGCTGAAGCTGCGAGAGCTGGGCAGAGGGCAGCCCTCGTGGGGCGCCCAGTCCCCGCAGCTGCCTAGTCACATCCAAGGGAGTCCAGCTCCCCACGCTGGGGGCTCCCCTGGTGGGGGCCGCCTCGCACCCCGCCGGTCAGGAGAAGCCTGTCCCCAGGAGGTGCCAGCCAGCTCGGGCAGAAAGAGAAGGGGTTGTTACCGTGCAATGCAGGGCATGGGGGACCTGGCCCTCTGTGCCTCTCCCAGCGGGAGGCCTGGGACACGCAGACGACACCTGTGTCCCGGGGGGCGCTTGCCTTTCTGCACCCCACCACTCAGGCTGCAGGCTCTGCCTGGGGTCCACACGATGTCCCTGACCAGCTTCCCCGAGGACGGGGGCAAGCATGACAGCCCCTCAGGGCTCCCTGCAGGGCCCGACGGAGCTTGCAGAAGCACCACCGTCTCCTCCCCCGAGACAGCAAAGATTCTCTTCGCTGCTGGTCCTACAGGTGAGGGGGGCAGGGAGGCCAGGCAGGCAGGACCCCCAGATGCACAGCCCTACCACGCTGGCCCTCTGGCTGACTCAAGGCACAGACTTTGCACCCCTGCCTCCCTCCCCTCGCTCAGAGGGATCCATGTGACAGGGAGGGTGGGGCTTGCTCCAGGCATCGTGGCCGGTGTGGGAGGGTGTGAGAGTGAGTGTGCATAGGCGGGCGTCTCCCACAGCCCCAGGGGTCCTGCAGGGGGGCACCCACGTTCTCTCCCTCTGGGTCATCTGTGAACCCCCAGCCTGGGCAGAAAGACCCTATCCACACGGCCATCTCTGGGAGCCCACCTGTCCACCTAGGATCCCCGAGGAGGCCCGCCCTTCAGGGTGGGCTGGAGGCAGGTCTGGGGGCCGGCGAGCTTCCCAAGTCCGAGGCAGCAATGAGCTGGGGTGACCCTGGGTCCCCCTTTTTGACTGGGGGCCTGCTCTGCTTCTCGTGTTTGCTGGGGTGTGGGGGTGGCCCTCGGAAGCGGGGCCGGGAGGCAGGGAGAAACCTGGGGCTGAGTGGCGGGCCTGCCCTCCTCCGCTGCCTTCTCAGCTCGGGCCGCAGATTCCACACAAAGGCGCTTGTCCACCCGGCCCAACAGCAGCCCACACAGACACAGACCTCCTCAGAGCCGCAGGGCGGGGGCGCAGCCACAGGCGGAGGGCCTTGAGCCCTGGAGACCCGCCCAGCAAGCTCCTAAGATGGGCCAGAGCCCCCCAGGGGTCCCACCCAGGTCCCTTGGGGCAGGAGCTGGGGGTGGGGGGGCTGAGCCGGGAGGACTTGAGAAAGGCTGGAAGGTGGGCTTCAGAGCAGGCAGCCGGAGCACTGGGCCTTGGTGCTGGGGAGGGCCCTCACCCAAGGGTGCAGGGCAGGGAGGGGCCTCGGGGGCTGAGGAGGGAATGGGGTGGGAAGTGCCCCCAAGTCCAGGGAGGGGCACGAAGCCTTGCTCCCCACCCCGGCTGTCTCCAGCATGCTACCCAAGTCGCATGGGGTCCAAATATTCCCACTTTCAGGGCTCCTCCCGGCCGGCCGGATGGCAGGGGAGCAGGACAGGAGGCTGAGGGAAACCCACTGGATGAGGCCCACGGGCTTGCAGACACCATCTGGGAGATCCATCACGCCGGCTCCTAAACCTTCTGCCCAGATTAAAACCACCATCCTGTGATCTGGGGCTGGAGGGGCAGCATGGCCAGTCCCTCTTAGAGCAGAAAAGTAACCACAACTCGCCGGCAGAGTGCGGGTCTCCCAGATTAACGCTGAGAAGCGCCCTGGAGCAGCGGGAGAGAGAGTTTCTGGAGACCCCTGGGCCCTAACAGGCTCTTGGGCCCTGTGGGTGGGGCCCCGTCTCACTGTGTCCGGGGCCTTTACGGCTGCAGGAGGAGGGCCAGCCAGACTCAGGGCTCATCAAGGCCCACATGCCAGGGACGGGCAGGACCGCAGGACCCCAACCCCAGGGCTGTGGCAGTGGGTCTGGGGGATGGAGCCCTGCAGCATGCAGGCCCCGCAGGGCAGCCCCAGCAGTCAGCGGCTCGACCAGCAGTCTGGCCGCAGAGTCCCATCTGGCCCGGCAGCACCAGCGTCACCGCAAACATCCTGGAAGTGCAGACCTGGGCCTGCCTAGATGGCAAGAATCGGAACTCTGTTCCCCGAGATTTCCAGCCAAGTTTCCGGGGCAGCATGAAGCCACAGGAGCATCCCCTCTGCCTCTAGGCTGGGTCTCCCCGCTTGTGGGATAGGGTCCAATTCCTTGGAAGCTGACAACTGGGCCCCTGCCTGGTGGGGAGCTGGGGCAGGCCTCTGTCATGGCCATGCACACAGCTGCCGCGGTCCACTCCGGAGGTCACGGTCGGGGTGCGCCGTGGGAGCCCAGGGAGCCGTCTGGCAGCCTCTCCCAGGCTGTCGCCCCCACCCCGAGTCTCCCCAGCCCTTCTCGTCCTGTGGCTCCCCACTGTGGCCCCTCCCAGCACAGGTGGTCCTGACCTCTCACCCCTCCCAGCACTGGCCACCCTCACTTGTGGCCTCTGCCAACCTCAGATGCAGCCCCAGCTCCCTATCACCCCCCACAACCCCCACCCAGCCACCACCACTGGCCCACTTTGGCAGGGTGGACTCCTGCCATCTCCCAGGCCCTGTCTCAGCTCCCATGACTGCCGGGGGCCAGCGTAAGCAACTCCGCCCATGGCAAAGGTCATGAGGAAGGAGGCTTGGCATACGCAAAGGCATGATCAAGCCTCAGGAAACCCCCTGTTCCCAAGCATCTACCCCCAAAACCAAGAGTCTGTTTTATGCTCTCACCTACACCTCTGACTTTACAGGGGGCTCCCCCCCATAACCATTTCTCTCGGAGAAGGAGTTAACTTGCAGCTCCAGTTGATAAAATTCCTGGGCGTGACAAGAGTGTTTCAGCTTATGAACTCCTCTGAAGGTTATCTAGCCTGCCTGTATAGGTTCCTCCGGCCACATGTGATTGTTTACAGCCTCCCAACAGAGGCACGAGATGTTTTAAACTTACTAAAGGCAGATTCTTTTGGGAAGTTAGAATTTATTAGTATAGTGGGTTGATTAGGAATTATATTGGTGAAGGGTTTTTCATTTGTTGTGCCAATAATTGCTACTAATTCCCTGCCCTTGGGTGTGAAAAGGGTGCCTCAGGTCAAACCTCTCTGCTGGCAAACTAGTTTGTGTGATAGGGTTATCCATACTCCTGCCACTACGGAGCAGGTGATTGTTTACTACCTCTCAACCATAAACAGCACAGAGAGTTTGGGGTATTTTGAAGGTCTTAATTAGCATAGGGCTTTTCTCATTGTTGAGTCAGTGATTGCCGCCAGGCCTCCACGTCCTTAGGCACCTGGGAATATATTAATCAATGTATTTGGAATATAGAAAAAGAAATATAGTAGTTTTTGATGTTGGCAATACTAGACTTTTTGAGTTAATGAATTTTCTCCTTTGTTATAGATCACTGTACTTTGTTATAGATCACTGTGTCCTTGCTAGGTAAAAATGTAACTTTATCACTATCTTAAGACTAAATAGATCTTAAGGGGAACATTGGTGAAGGGATTTCATTTGTTGGGCTGATGTTTTGCTGCTAAATCTCCATATTCCCTGCCCTTATAATGAATATAACTAGCATATAAGAGAAATAAGTATTAACCTTTAAGATTAATCATGTTAACCTTGGGTTAAATAAATTCCTTTCTTGATTGTAACTCACTACACCCTCACCCTATAGGAATGTAACTTTATTTGGAGGGTGGTGCCTGGTTTAAGAAAAAACACCCTTGGAAAAAATAAGTTTTTTGGTTATCAGAAAGAAAGGGTCATAAAGTGTCAGCAGGCCTCATGGCCAGAAGATGATGTAAAACCCCTAAGACCTTTTTTTATGTAAAGCACCTGATTTTGATAAAGGTCAGGACTGCTGACCCCCACGTGACTCTGTATTCATCCCTATGTGTAAAAAAGGTATATAAGCAAACCTGAAAATAAAGAAAATGGGATCAGTTTCTGGAAAGGCTGATTCCCCCGTGTCGTTCTTTCTTTCCCCTTCTGGCTGAATTCCCATCTGGGGAGTGGGTACTCACCAAGCCTGCTAATTATGCCTGGGCTTCTAAGATCAGACTGGGGAGGCCTCAGTGCCTCCTCTCCTTCGGGAGAACAGAAAGACGCCTGTGGCCTACGTAGGTGGGGATTGGTATTCCACATAAACCAAGTTATTCAGCCTTCTTTTCTCCATCTAAATTTTCCTACTATACTATTATTTCCTAATCTAATCTTATATTTCTCAATAAGTGTTTTTCTCGCCGACTCCGTCTCCACCTTCGAATCACCCTGGAGCCACCGGGGCTGGACCCCAGCACGTGACCCTGCCTGGGCTCCCTGAGCCATCCGACCGAGGCCTGGAACAGGGTCAGCACAGGGCACAAAGCTGCCAGGCAGACAAGCAGACAGGCGGGTGCGAAGGGGAGGCTGGGGCCCCGCCCTCGGCTCCCAGCCCTCGGGGCGCCTACGCCTCCAGCAGGAAGCTGCCTGTGATCTGGGGGCGCCCCGGTCCCTCCCACCCCAACACCCCACTCTACACAGTGAGGGCGGATCTCGCACACTGCAGACAGTGCAGCTTCATAAACAGTTCCACACAGGAAGCCGTCAACGCGAGCTCCAAATGAGCCCCTGAAAGGAGAATAAGACTGCTTTACTGCGGAATCAATTCACCTCTAATGCTCCAAAAAGGTATTTTATCATAATGACTCCATTATTCCACCAGACGAAGGGTAATACCCCGCCTCCCAGCTTCGCAGCCTGGCTCTTCCCTGGTGAGTGCAGGGCTCCCAGTGTTTGTAGCCAACCCTGCGTGGCCAAAGCACTTGGGCCTCCTTCAGAGTGACCGTCTGGAAGGGTCCACCGGTCCGGGGATCAGAGGGGCCAACCCTGAATTAGCCCCGCTCCGTGCCTCCGGCTGCCACGGGGTCGCCGCGTGCCTGTGGCTCAGACGGAGCACCAGCTGGCCGAGGGCGCCTCCTTCCTGGGTGCGCTTTGGTAGCACATGGAAGAATCACCTTTGTAATTACTTTCGGGCTTCCCTGGTGGCCCAGCTGGTAACGAAGCTGCCTGCAATGTGGGAGGCCTGGGTCAGGGAGATCCCCCGGAGAAGGGAAACGCTACCCACTCCAGCGTTCCGGCCTGGAGAATTCCACGGTCTGTAGAGTCCATGGGGTCGCGAAGAGTCGGACACGACTGAGCAACTTTCACTTCATTTGACTTGCACTGAGAAGCT
>SJXQ01006636.1:133013-263022 GCA_006408695.1 Aepyceros melampus
AAAACAGCCGCGAGTGAGCAGGAGCAGCAGGACGAGACCTGGGGAAGCCGCTCAGCGACTCAGCGGCAGCGCGAGCCAGCTGACCCCATCGCGGCGGCCCGAGGAGGGTCCCGGACTGGGGCTGGGGCTGGCCCTTCCGCCCCAGACTGGCCGGTCACCGGACACGGACTCCCCCCCAGGAGGCACTGGAGGAGCTGGCCCCCACCTTCAGCTGCCCCGAAACTGGCCTACGGGGAGGCGGCTGGTGGTCACAGGCAGGTGACCTCGGTCCTGCGGGGCCTCCGCGTGGCCCAGCCCAGCCCCCCGGGAACCAGCCGACCGCTAGGAATGGAGCACTGGCCGCAAAGTCCCCGACCACGAGGAGACTGGAGGGGGCACGTGGCCGAGACGAAGCGACATCCACGCCACGGAAGGACAGAAAACGAGGCTGGAGGCCCGGAGGGAAGCACCAAGCTTCTGGGTGAGCCATCCTCCCACTACTGAAGGCCAGTCCTTCCCAGAGAAACCTGCAGGGGTGTTGCCACTCCAACCCAATTCCTAGTTTTTTACTTTAAAGTTTAGTTATAAAGAACAGATTTTCCGTGATTGTCAGAACGTTCTGCAAAATGTTAAGTATTGCCATGAAGCGGGTATAGAACCACCCAGGGGAACGGGCTAGAGGGGCAGACACGGTTCAAGTGCAGAGACCTGCAGAGGAAAGACTGGCCCATCTGTCCAGCAGGGGGGCGGGGGGACGGGGGCTTCCCTGCACAGCGGTGTTGCCAGAGCCGATCAGAGGTGGGGAGGAAAGCACGCGTAACCCTTACCTCATCCCAATACAAGAATAAACTCAGTGTGCTTTGAAGGACCAGAATGCAAAACAAAACAAAAAACACCCAAAAAGAAAAAAATGTAAGACTATTTGCATAATTCCAGGTAAGGGTGACACTTTCAGCCAAGACAGGAGGTCCAGTCACAAAAACAAGAGAGAACGATCCAACTATCATACAAATGTTAAATCCTCTACGGCAAAGTGAAGTACACAGCAATTGTTTAAATACTACATTAGTGTGTGTGTGTGTGTGTGTGTTAGTTGCCCCAGTCGTGTCTGACTCTTTGTGACCCCGTGGACTGTAGCCCACCAGGCTCCTCTGTCCATGGGATTCTCCAGGCAAGAGTACTGGAGTGGGTTGTCATTTCCTTTTCCAGGGGATCTTTCCAATCCAGGGATCAAACCCGGGTCTCCTGCCTCGCAAGCAGATTCTTTACCATCTGAGCTACAAGGAAGCCTGTTACAGGAGTATATTCCATATTAAATATAAAAATGTTACATTTGTGTGTTTAAAATACATGAGTACTGAGTCTAAAGACAAAACCAGGGCCTGTAACTCGCACAGCTGTCTCTCCATTTGCCACAGAAAACAGTCACAGCCCATGTAATCAGGAGGCTTAATTCCTTGCCTGTACAAAGAGCTCCCACAGACTGAGGAGAAGAAGGATAAATGGAGGGTTCATGCACGTGGAAACATAAGCCTGGATATGGAACGGTGCCTGCACTCCCAGGCAGTGAGGAGACACAAATCAAAACGGAAATCACTCCAAACGCAAAAGGTCAGCAGTGGGTGATGGGGGTGGGTGTGTCCAGGCCAGGAGGCGGGGTTCCAGCACTGAGCTACAAGGAAGCCTGTTACAGGAGTATATTCCATATTAAATATAAAAATGTTACATTTGTGTGTTTAAAATACATGAGTACTGAGTCTAAAGACAAAACCAGGGCCTGTAACTCGCACAGCTGTCTCTCCATTTGCCACAGAAAACAGTCACAGCCCATGTAATCAGGAGGCTTAATTCCTTGCCTGTACAAAGAGCTCCCACAGACTGAGGAGAAGAAGGATAAATGGAGGGTTCATGCACGTGGAAACATAAGCCTGGATATGGAACGGTGCCTGCACTCCCAGGCAGTGAGGAGACACAAATCAAAACGGAAATCACTCCAAACGCAAAAGGTCAGCAGTGGGTGATGGGGGTGGGTGTGTCCAGGCCAGGAGGCGGGGTTCCAGCTGCAGAGGGAGAGCGCCTGGGTCTGGGGGTTGGGGGCACATCTGAGAAGCTCCCTCAGCTCCATCCTCTCACACAGTCACCCCCTTCCCCGGATCTTCCTCTTGTAAGGACATATGTCCGTGAATGTTTATCACAACACTCTGTGCCTCCCAAATGCAGAAACAAGCAGAATGTTTACTAACAAGGGCCAGGCTGAGTACACTCCCGTGCGTCCTCTCGATCAGAAAATGTACACACGAGACAGAAGGAGCCAGGGCTCCGGGCTCTGGCTTGAAGGATGAACCGTCACAGAGCGAAATCTGAAAAGCAAATTGCAAAGCAATGTGTGCAGTGTTGGGTTCTGCACAGGCAGAGTCTGGCTGTTTATCCGACGCACACGTGAGACGGGTGTGCCCAGAGCAGGAGGCGGCAGGCCAGCCCGCAGCCTCGGGGGGACGGAGCCTGCAGGCGACCCCGGCCCACGTCCGTCTGTCCCATCTGGCCCACAGGTGCCTGGTGCTGCGGGGGTCTGAAGGAACACTGTGCGGCTTCGAGGCAGTCATCCCGGAGCAGATGCGGAGGCTGCTCTCATGCCTGCCGGTGGCCGGCAGCTCCCGCAGCGTCCTTGAGTCAAGACTGTCTGCAGAGCGGAGTGCAGAGGAGCGCCCGGCCTCCTCCTGGCCTCCTCCCAGGCCTGTGGCCAATCGGCTGCAAACCTTGCCTCCCTGAACCTTTGCGTCTTCATCTACAGGTTGGGCTAATATCTCCCCACCACAGGCCAGGCGTGTGCAGGGGCAGGGCCACGACCCAGAGCTGTTCTCAGGGTGACATCTGTGAGCTGTTCTCCTCCGTGGACTGTGTCTGGGCACCTGCTCCATAATGGCCCTGAGTCAAGCACCGGATCCCCCTCCGGAGCCCCCAGACACGGAGGATGGGGGCCTACTTCTAACTCTGTGAGACACAGGTACCACAGGTGCTCAAGCCATGGGCCACGCGGAGCCAGAGGAAGAGGCTGAGCTGACGAGGGCCCGGAGGGGGAGAGGCAGAGACACACAGAGGTCAAGGCACACGGGAGCTCTTCAGAGTCCGAGAGCCACAGATGGAAGGCCCTGGAAGGAACGCCCCCGTCAGTCCTCACCACCTCCTCTGGCCTGGGGGAACAGGGCTGGGGGGCTGGTGGTGGGAGGGGGACACACAGCTGGAGGGGAAGGCCCCCCACCAGGATTCTGGGTGTACAAATTCCCTTTTGCTTTGCCTGTGTCTCTTTGCATTGCAGCTTACGGCTTTCCTGTGTTCCTGTTGAGCTTTTCTATTTGCCAATTAGAAATACCCTCCTTCAGCCCTCTTAAATATTTTGCCCTGAATTTTCCTTTCTATGATATAAATACTGCATTACTTACATTTTTTGGTATTTTTATAGAGTTTTTTTTGCAGCCTTTTTTGAAATTTGTTCTAAATCCATCTGAAAGTCCCCATTGACATTTATTGTGATTTGTGATAAAATAAAATCTTACTTTATATTTTCTATTTTATTTGTTTTTCCCCTTCCTTACCTTATTTTACGGAAAAAGTTTTTCTTATTCCATTTTTTCTTAACTGGCTTTGAAATATTTACATCCTATTTCCAATCTTCTTTCAATTGCCTGTAGACTTAAACTTACCATTTTCTGGCAGCGGTCTGGGCCCAGATGCCCTCAGAACAAGGCAAGGCTCGCAGTGTAATTTTATTTCTCTGCATGCCTCACATCTCCCCCAAGCCTCCCCTGTTGACCCCACACGAAGTTTTAGCTTCAGATTAACACTTTTACACTTGATGCCTATTTATTTGAGCTTCACAATGTACTACCTTTTTTTATTTTCTTGCAACTTTATCCTCATCTGCACCTTCATCCTCACCTGTGAAATCTGAGCAGCAGCCCCTGACCCACAGCCTCACCGTGAGGCTCAAATCAGATCAGCTGTGTGCAGCACTTAGCAGAATTCCAACAATAACCGTTGCCAGCAGCGCCCGCGTCACCCTCCTTCCTGCTGAAACACATCTCCCAGCGGTTCTTTCAGAAAGGTGGGTGATGGAAGCAAATGTCTTTCTTGCACATAAATAGTGGACTGTCCAGGGATGGTGGTGGACTGTCCAGGGATTTCCTCTCAGAACAGGGAAGGCTTTTCTGTCTTGTCACTTCCAACATGGAGAAGCCAGGTGTCAGTCTGATCCTGCTCTTTTTCAGTAACATCCCCTTGCTTCCTCCTCCTCACCCAACTTGGAAGACTTCAGGATTTTCTCTTATCATCATTTTGCACTCTAATGTGTCCAGAAGCAGGTTTGGTGTGGGGGGGGTGGGGGAGTTGTCTGCATTTATCCTGCTCAGCACCTGGCAGTCTCTTCCGGCAAGGTTAGTTTACCCCCCCCCCCGATTGTCTCTCTGAACCCCAGAAGGTGGGTGCCGGGGCTTTCAGACCTGCAGGCCCCGTCTCAGCTCGTCCTGTGTGCTGACTCTGTCCCTTCAGCTCCCCGGCCTGGCCCACTGGCTGCCCCACGCCGAGCTCCGCCTCTCCCACCTGGGACACGCCCCACGGGTAACCTTCCGTCCCGTCCCTTGCCCTGTCCACCTGCCCCGTGTTTTCGGAGTTGAGCCCAGTCTCCCTCCTGTTGCAACAGTCTTGAATAAAGTCTTCCTTGCCATTTCTAAACGTGTCCAGGGTAATTTTTCTCTTTTACGAAAGGAAGGCTAAAGGCTGAAGTCTCCAGTAAGAGTGGAAGGGCAGGCCGTGCCTGGTTGAGGCTGCTGGGTCCAGACCGGGCGTGAGGGCTCCATACTCCTCCCAGAGCCAGCAGCCACCCGGACACGCCCTGCCTCTTTGACCAAGATCGCGCAGTCGCTGATCCTACTTTAGGCAGACCCTTGATCACTGAGGTTGGCCCCAGGTTGGGGGGGTGGGCAGGGACAGGTGCAGCCAGCCAGTGTCCAGGTGAGAAAGCTTCATTTACACACAAGCACCCACTTCACAGGAGATCAAGGAAGCGGCTGGCGTGGGGTGGGGGCACGCCCTTACGGAACTGAGGGCCCTTTCCCTGCCCAGAGCAAAACGTGTTTGATTTCTAGCTTGTCCCACACCCAGGGACAGCTTTGTCTGCCACCACCGAGCGGATGTCTCCACTCACTATTGTGAGAAGGCTGCAGCCGCAGACAGGATGTGGAAACAGTCTCCAGCTGGGGAGCATCCGGGTGCTGGGGGGATGAGACCAGGCACAGGAGCGGGTAAAGGAGCCGGTGCGGGGAGCACGAGTTTGGAGAACTTCCGCCCTTTGTTTGGCACTTCCTTTTTAAAAAGAAAATGTTTATAGCCCAGGAAACCAAGAGAAGAACCAAACATAAAAAACGGCCATGCCCTACAATCAAAGGCCAATTGCGATGCGTCGAATTTGTGCACAGAGGCAAAGAAATTGTTCCTGAAAAAAAAGTGCAAATTGCTAGTTCGCTGCATGTAAATGAACCGTTAATTGCTTTTTGCAAACAATATTTATGCAAATGGTCTCCCACTTTGCAAGGCTGTGCAGATAATGCCCTCACATCCCCGTTCGTCACCACCCCAGCTGGACCCCCACCGAATACTCTCCTGTCTTCCTCCGCAGTCCGCGGCCCCTCTCTGCTGCCTCCTTCCCCCTTCCTCCTCAGCTCCTCTGCCCCGGGATCCTCCCTGAATCCTGCCTCCTTCCTTCCATACCTGCAGGTCCTGCTCTCAAACCTCCCATCCCCAAGAGAAAGTCAAGGCCTAACAGCTCGCCCTGCACTCAGCGCTGCCAACATCTCTCCATCAGCAAAATCAACAGGAAACCTAAGAAGCTGGGGAAGCCATGCGGACATGTCACACTACTCCGAATACATAAAGACCTTCTGAAAGCCAGTAAGAGAAGGCCCACAAGCCAGCAGAAAGGAATTTTCAAAGACAAAGCATTAGAAAATAAAACCCACTGAGTCTTAAACACATGAATGGGATCTTTAAATCTCTCGCATAAGAAATGTGCTCTAAAGCTCCCAGAATAGGACTTGGGGAATCAAAGAGTGCCAGAGGCCAGCGTGAGGAAGAAGAGGGAAGCGGCCTGGGTCTCTGTCCCCTGAAGAGCTGCCGGAAACAACGAAGAACAAGAACAAACACAACCGCACGGAAACCGCGCCCTCAGCATGGCTGGAAGGTGAGACTGCCTCGGCTTCAAAACAACTGTGAGTGCAAAAGAAAAGGAAAGAGGACATGAGACGCCGGCAGGCAGGCTTCCCCTGCTCTGCAGTGAGAGCAGTCCAGCACTGGGGAGGGGGTGCAGACGAGGGCTGGCCGGGCAGCCAGCGCAGAACCAGAACCCCGGCGACAGGGCAACAGGCAGCCCCACGTGCCTGCACAGCAACACGCAGGCTGCGCATCAGAGCACCGACTGCGGAGACACAAGCGTAAAGTGGGATCTTTGAGAAGCAACGCGTCAGGGGAAGCAAAACAGAAGACCTGCCCTGGAGGAGTCACCTGGCAAAGGCAGAAAGCAGTACAACAGGGAGATTCCAGGTCCCCTTAGAAAGCCTGAAGCAAAGCTCAGGGGACATACCGCCTGTGCCACTCCCACCACCCCCAGAAATAAATCTATTAAGGAACCCAGACTTTGCTCTTTGCTGACAGATGCAAGAGGGGCCACTGAACCAGCAATCTTGTCAACACTCCCCTCCAAATCCACAAAAGGAACAGAGCAAAATTACCTCTATTCTGAAGTGAAAGTGAAAGTGTTAGTCGCTCAGCCGGGTCTGACTCTTTGTGACCCCGTGGACTGTAGCCCACCAGGCTCCTCTGTCCATGGAATTCTCCAGTCAAGAATACGGAAGTGGGTAGCCATTTCCTTCTCCAGCAGAGCTTCCAGACCCAGGGATCAGACACAGGTCTCCTGCATTGCAGGCAGATTCTTTACCATCTGAGCCACCTTACTACAAAAATCAGACCATGAACATTGACACAATCTGGCTGATTAAAACAAAACAAAACTTCCTGGGGAAACATGAGGCATTGAACTACTGTGAGGCAATGCTGCGAACTGAGCCGCGTGCTCGCTCAGTCCTCAGTCGTGTCCCACTCTCTGCAACCCCGTGGACTGTAGCCCGCCAGGCTCCTCCGTCCATGGGTATCCTCCAGGCAAGAGTACTGGAGTGGGTTGCTATTTCCTCCTCCAGGGGATCTTCCCGACCCAGAGATCAAACTCCAGTCTCTTACTTCTCCTGTATTGGCAGGAGGGTTCTTTACTCCTAGAGCCACCAATATACTCAAAAAAGCATTGGGGGATATGGAAACCATCTTGAGTCAGAAATTCAAACTCTAAAAACACAGATGGACAGAAGTGGGAAGAAGTGAAAAGGTTGGTGGAGATCAGAAGAGAAAAGGAAGGAACAGGGAAAATCATCCACGAAGTATAGATCAAAGTCAAGACACCCGAGAAAGAGCAGACTGAATAAAGGCATCCAGGAAAGGCAACCAGGAGCCTGAAAACGAGAGCACGCAAGAAGCGGGAGGGGGCCAGGGAGAAAGAGGGGGTGAGAAACACCAGCAAAGAAGGGATTCCAAGGCGTGAGTGCAGCCTCTAAGAAGGGAGATGGGCAGGAACAGTATTCACAACCACAGCCCAAGAAAAGGTCCAGAAGCAGAGCCCGGATCATACAGTGAAAGCCCATCCCCGAGGATACCAGGGAGGATTAACCTGCAATGATCTACTCTGAGATGATTCCTGGAGAAACACCCACACTTCCAGGAACAACTCAAGACGACTCACAAGAGCAAAAGAGCTCTCCTGGCATCAGAAATAACAGCAAGGCAGCAGTGGGGCAATCTTCCCAAAACACCAGTCAAAGTCTGAACCAAGGAGTCTGCATCTGTAGAGAAAATACTTCCTGCTTCTGCAATGCTGTGGGTTTCTGAGCCAGAAATGCTAGTGACTTGGGTTACAGAATGCCAGGGGGACAGACCAGCCTTGAAGTTTCAGATAGTGACATGCCCGGGAGAGAGGATCCAGGTCTCTCCCTTTGCCACGTGTTTAGATTTCAAAATGGGATAAAACTGAGAGCTATTCCATTATATCTCCAAGGTGGTAAACGAGGGCCGGTCCCTTCTGTTCTCTGTATTAGAAAGAGAAGCTTCTTCTCCCGGGCTCCTGGGGAGGTGAGTGCCGGGCTGGGAGGGAGTGATCTGTATAGTGGTTCACATATGAGCCGCAGGATTCATAATTTTGGGTCCCTCTGCAGTGGGCAAAGCTCCTTCCGCATGACAGGATCCATCCTACTCTCGCCTGCTGCCTGGGTGGGGACCCGTCACTGGGAGCAGATGCAGAGATATTCTGCAAGCAAACCCAAGGCCTTCCTCTAACCCAGAGATCTCACACTTAGCCATTCAGGATCCCACACCTACTTACGCTCAGCATGAGATAAATAAGTTCAGACACAAAAGTGTATCCATATCCAGTCAAGGTATCCTTCAAGTATCAAGGCCATAGAAAACGGTTTCAAACATATTAGAACTTAGGAAATTCTGGGCCAGGGGCCCTTCTTGAGGAAGCTTCCAGATGATCAACTTCATCCAACCCAAAGGATGACTCGGAAGACTTCAGCTGGACCAGTGTGGTGGAGGGGAGGAGGGTGGAACATTAATTCAGTAACACTGTGTGTGTGTCATGATAGGAATGGGCCACGCTTGGAAGCAGGCCTTCGTAGGAGAGAAAGAAAAAGAGAACGTGTTCATCTGTGTTGCACAGACAGCAAGGGGCGGGAGTTACCACCAGAAACTGACAAACCAACAGTGAGGATGAGAATAAGAAAACAGGAAACTACGGGCACTTAGAAAGTACAAGCACAGAGGTCACCACGACAACAAAAATACAAACCACGCAAAAGCAGCAGCGAGAGCAAAGACCCACACCACAGCGAACACTGTAACACGCACACAGCTTCAAACTCTGACAGCCAGCACCAGACACGCAAGCCACACTGAGAAGCGCTAACGGGTTCGGTGCATCCATTAAAAGAAAAATATTCAATTTGGCTCATAAGCAACAGCCTGCTCAACACACTGCAGGAGGGACCCACCTAAACAGGTGTAACGGACACACAGACAGTGTAAGGAAAGAGTGGACAAAGTGAACGTCAGAACGGAAAGCATTAAGCCTGACCAAAGGCCTCTAATGCAAGAAGACACAATCCCGAACAAAGCGGAACAGCCACACGGGAAAGAGCACAGCAGCCACGCGGGAAAGAGCACAGCAGCCAGCCAACTGATGGAAGACTCGGGGACTCAAGGAGTCGTGGGGCACAAGGAGAGCTCGACTTCCCCGCATCCTCACAGGACCAGATGGACACGAGACGAGGGAAGAAGAACGCGTGACTCTCACCAGGAGACACACCCAGGCGACTCCTCCCACCCCCGGGCCAGCTGGGAGTCAAGCTGGGCAGCAGGGGAGCCACGTGGGGCAGCCCTGGCAGGTCCCAGGGCCCCACCTGGCACTGATGCTCTCACGACACCCGGTGGGGGCGGCTGGGATGTGGCCGTGGCTCAGACACACAGCCGTGCCCAGCTCTGCACCCGAGACCCAGGAGACTGCTCTCCCCCAGGCGCTTCTGGTCGGGGTGCCTGAGGGCCACACCTACACAGGAAACATCCGGCTGACAGGGCAGGGCTTAGGGACAGGTCTCACATCCACACACACACACCACACACACATGCTCACACACACACACACACACACACACATGCTCACACACACACAGACACAGGAAACAGATGGCTTCACGTACAGCTGACAGGGCAGGGCTTAGAGACAGGTCTTACATATACACAAACACACACATACTCACACTCACACTCACATGCACACACACACAGTCACATGCAGAGACACACATACATGCAGACACACACACACACATGCAGACACACACATACACACATGCACTCACACATGCACATGTGTACATAGGCAGACACACACACACACACCTGCGCACACATACATACACAGAGACACACGTGGACACACGTACAGACACACAGGCATGCACACACGTGCACACAGAGACACACACACACACACACCATAGGCCCAGGGAGACCCTTCTCGGGCACTTATGGAACAGTCACAGAAACTGGTCCTAGATGGGGTCATAAACCATCAGTGAGCTCCATAAAGTAGAGGTGTTACAGTAAAAAATCAGCTCATAATATAAAACTGGAATTTAACAACAGGAGGCGGGGAAAGGCCCTTCCTCTTAGACAGTTTCTCTTTGGAACCAAACAGCTCTTAAATGAAAGTAGAAATACACATTGAGATTGTGTATTTTAAAAATAACAGTAGGGAAAACGCCACATATAGGGTTCCCAGGGATATATTTAAAGTAGTGATCAAGGGGAAAATTCATAACTCCAAACACTTTTATCAATAAACATGAAAGAAAGAAGGAACAAAATTCCCAGCTCAAATATCTAGAAAAAAGGACCACAGACTAAAGCAAAAGAAAGCTCAAGGAATGGAATACTGAAGATAAAGTTCAAACTAATGATTAGAGAACAGAAAAACACTGGCAGATTAATAAATCAAAACCCTGATTTGTTAAAATTAACAAGATAGGCAAAGTACTAACTTGAACATAAAAAAGGGAAAAGATCAAATATAAAATAAGAAATGACAAGAAGAAATTAACCGTTGGAGTAAAAGAAACTAACCGTTGGAGCATAAAAATGTTTAAAATCACGGGACCAGTTCGTAGACATCCATGCAAATAAAATCTAAAACCCCTATTTTTCAGGTTAAATTGTGTCCGCAACTAAAAAAAAAAAACAAAACAAAAAGCAGTTACTAGTTTTGGTGTGAGATACCATCCTCAGCGCCTCAGCATGCGACCTGATTTGGAAGTGGAATTGTTGCCGAGGTGGTTAGCTAAGGTGAGGTCACCTTTGCTCACCTGGCTCGCTGGAGCTGAGCGGGCCCCTTGTCCAGTGTGGCTCCCAGATGGGAACGTGGGATTCCCTGGTGGTCCGGTGGCGAAGGGTCTGCCTTCCAATGCAGGCAATCCAGGTGTGGTCGGCGTCCGGGAAACCGAAGCCCCACGCGCCAAGGGGCGACTCAGCCTGCACACCACAGCTGGAGAGCCTTCACGCCGCAAAACAGATCCCGCCTGCCACAGCCAAGATGTGCCGCAAGACAAACAAACACATAAGTAAAAACAGCAAGAGAGGAGTTCAGATACCACCCCACAGACAGGGAAGACACCAAGTGCAGCTGGAGACAGAGACCAGAGTGAGGTGCCCACAGCCAAGCGCAGCCAGCAGCCAGCAGAAACCAGGAAGAGGCAGGAAGGTCCCCGCTTCACACCTCTGTCTCCCAGAGCTGAGACCGTAGAATTCTGTTATTCTAAGCCACCCAGTTTGTGGACTTTGTTAAAGAAGTCCTAGGAGACTAATACACTCGATACAAGGGATACATTCCTAAAGAAATGTTCCCAGGTCGGGAAGATCTCCTGGAGCAGAAAATGGCAGCCCTCTCCAGTATTCTTGCCTGGAGAATTCCATGGACAGAGGATCTTCGTGGGCTGCAGTCCATGGGTCATAAAGAGTCAGATATGATTTAGCACACAGCACGCATGGATTCACCTAAAGAGCTGCTTGTTTCCAAAACTGACCTAACCAGAGACAGAAAACAGAAACAGAATAATTTCCGGAGAAGAAACTGAGAAAGTTGTCAAGGAACTTCCTCATTAAAAAGCCATCAGGCCCAGACGGTTTCACAGGGAATTTCTACCAATTTTCCAAAGACCAAATAGTTCTAACGTTTCATAAATTATTCAGATCATTGAAAAAGAAGGCAGACATATAAATCCCTTTAGTGATACATTTAAACCTTATAAATACAGTATAAGAAAGAAAATGGCAAACCAGTACCGCCTATGAATAGTGAGGCAGAGGCACAGGTAGAGCAGCAGCAAACAGAATTCAACGCCACAGAGAGAAGGTGACGCACCGTGGCCGAGGGAAAGGTATCCAGGAACAGAGTGCGTTCAATATTAAGAAGAATTTCCTCTAAGATTAGGAATAAAGCAAGGATGTCTAGTATCTCTGCCTCTATTAAATGTTGTTCTAGCGGTATTAGCCAATGCAAAACAAGACCAGGAGCTGACTGTGGCTCAGGTCATGAGCTCCTGATTGCCAAATTCAGACTGAAATTGAAGAAAGTAGGGAAAACCACTAGAGCATTCAGGTATGACCTAAATCAAATCCCTTATGATTATACAGTGGAAGTGAGAAATAGATTTCAGGGTCTAGATCTGATAGATAGAGTGCCTGATGAACTACGGAATGAGGTTCGTGACATTGTACAGGAGACAGGGATCAAGACCATCCCCATGGCAAAGAAATGCAAAAAAGCAAAATAGCTGTCTGGGGAAGCTTACAAATAGCTGTGAAAAGAAGAGAAGCAAAAAGCAAAGGAGAAAAGGAAAGATATAAGCATCTGAATGCAGAGTTCCAAAGAATAGCAAGAAGAGATAAGAAAGCCTTCTTCAGCGATCAATGCAAAGAAATAGAGGAAAACAACAGAATGGGAAAGACTAGAGATCTCTTCAAGAAAATCAGAGATACCAAGGGAACATTTCATGCAAAGATGGGCTCAATAAAGGACAGAAATGGTCTGGACCTAACAGAAGCAGAAGATATTAAGAAGAGGTGGCAAGAATACACGGAAGAACTGTACAAAAAAGATCTTCACGACCAAGATAATCACGGTGGTGTGATCACTCATCTAGAGCCAGACATCCTGGAATGTGAAGTCAAGTGGGCCTTAGAAAGCATCGTTATGAACAAAGCTAGTGGAGGTGATGGAATACCAGTTGAGCTATTCCAAATCCTGAAAGATGATGCTGTGAAAGTGCTGCACTCAATATGCCAGCAAATTTGAAAAACTCAGCAGTGGCCACAGGACTGGAAAAGATGAGTTTTTATTTCAATCTCAAAAAAGGCAATGCCAAAGAATGCTCAAACTACTGCACAATTGCACTCATCTCACATGCTAGTAAAGTNCAAAAAGGATCTTCACGACCCAGATAATCATGATGATGTGATCACTCATCTAGAGCCAGACATCCTGGAATGTGAATTCAAGTGGGCCTTAGGAAGCATCACTACGAACAAAGCTAGTGGAGGTGATGAAATTCCAGTTGAGCTATTCCAAATCCTGAAAGATGATGCTATAAAAGTCCTGCACTCAATATGCCAGCAAACTTGGAAAACTCAGCAGTGGCCACAGGACTAGAAAAAGTCAGTTTTCATTCCAATCCCAAAGAAAGGCAATGCCAAAGAATGCTCAAACTACCACACAATTGCACTCATCTCACATGCTAGTAAAGTAATGCTCAAAATTCTCCAAGCCAGGCTTCAGCAGTACATGAACCGTGAACTTGCAGATGTTCAAGCTGGTTTTAGAAAAGGCAGAGGAACCAGAGATCAAATTGCCAACATCCGTTGGATCATGGAAATGGCAAGAGAGTTCCAGAAAATCATCTATTTCTGCTTTATTGACTATGCCAAAGCCTTTGACTGTGTGGATCACAATCAACTGTGGAAAATTCTGAAAGAGATGGAAATACCAGACCACCTGACGTGCCTCTTGAGAACTCTGTATGCAGATCAGGAAGCAACAGTTAGAAATGGACATGGAACAACAGACTGGTTGCAAATAGGAAATTGAGTGCATCAAGGCTGTATATTGTCACCCTGCTTATTTAACTTATATGCAGAATACATCATGAGAAACGCTGGACCGGAAGAAGCACAAGCTGGAATCAAGACTGCTGGGAGAAATATCAATAACCTCAGATATGCAGATGATACCACCGTTATGGCAGAAAGTGAAGAGGAACTAAAAAGCCTCTTGATGAAAGTGAAAGAGGAGAGTGAAAAAGTTGGCTTAAAGCTCAACATTCAGAAAACAAAGATCATGGCATCTGGTCCCATCACTTCATGGGAAATAGATGGGGAAACAGTGGAAACAGTGTCAGACTTTATTTTTTGGGGCTCCAAAATCACTGCAAATGGTGACGGCAGCTAGGAAATTAAAAGACCCTTACTCCTTGGAAGAACAGTTATGAGCAACCTAGATAGCATATTGAAAAGCAGACATTACTTTGCCGACTAAGGTCCGTCTAGTCAAGGCTATGGTTTTTCCTGTGGTCATGTATGGATGTGAGAGTTGGACTGTGAAGAAGGCTGAGCACCAAAGAATTGATGCTTTTGAACTGTGGAGAAGACTCTTGAGAGTCCCTTGGACTGCAAGGAGATCCAACCAGTCCATTCTGAAGGAGATCAGCCCTGAGATTACTTTGGAAGGAATGATGCTGAAGCTGAAGCTCCAGTACTTTGGCCACCTCAAGCGAAGAGTTGACTCATTGGAAAAGACTCTGATGCTGGGAGGGATTGGGGGCAGGAGGAGAAGGGGACAACCAAGGATGAGATGGCTGGATGGTGTCACTGACTCCATGGGCGTGGGTCTGGGTGAACTCTGGAAATTGGTGATGGACAGGGAGGCCTGGTGTGCTGCAATTCATGGGGTCGCAAAGAGTCGGACACGACTGAGCAACTGAACTGAACTGAACTGGAGGATAATTACTTTACAACATTGTGATGGTTTTAGCCACACATTAATCTGAATTGGCCATAGGTATACACATAACCCCTCCATCCTAAGCTCTGCCTCCCAAGTCCCTCCACACCCCCTCCCTCCAGGCTGGCACAGAGCAGTGGCTTTGGGTGCCCTGTGTCATTCATCAAACTTGCACTGGTTATCTATTTGCATATGGTAACGTATATGTTCGGTGCTATGCTCTCAAGAGATGTCTTTTTAAAGTAAGACTTGCTCTCTCCATCACTCCCCATTTTCCTATATAGAGTCAGCCCAAATTGCTCATTTATGTTACTAGCATGATGACTGTGGGTGCTTGAGTTTGTGAACTTCTGAGATAAAAGATGAGATTATTTTTTTCCATTTAATCTATAAAATCATCATCATTCTTCCGGACATTTGGACACCATTATATAAGTGACCTTATTGGGGTTCAAAGAAGTATAAAGTATTGCTCCTATCTCCACAGAAGTTTCACTTTTTTTTTTGGAAAAGGTATAAAAAGACAATCAGCAAAAGATTTGAATAAAACTTTCCCCAGTGAAGTGTATGTTGAAAACAGGCTCCACATCATCAGTCATTAGAGAAAAGCAAATGAAAACCACAGTGAGATGTCACTTCACACCCACCAGGATGTTTATAATCCCAAAATAAACAATAACAAGTGTTGATGAGGAGGATGTGGAAAAACTGGAGTCCTCACCCCTGGCTGATGAGATGTAACATAGTACAGCCACTTTGGAAAACAGTGTGTCTGTTTGTTAAAAAGTTAAACATGAAGTTGCCATATGACCCGGCAATTCCCTCTTAGGAAATTATTCAAGAGAAATAAAAACATGTCTACATGAATGTTCCTAGCAGTACTTCTATATCATAACAGCCAAAACAGTGGAGGCAGTCCAAATAACCATGAACTGGTAAATGGATAAGCAAAATGTAGGCTATTTGTACAGGATGTCTGTATGTGTTGCTCTGAAACATAAATGAAGGAAGCAGTAATACAAACTGCAACACAATGAACCTCAAAAACACGTGCTAAGTGAAAGAAGCCAGTTACAAAAGAGCACAAATCATATGATTCCATTTACATCCAGAGTCTAAAAAAGGCAGATCTACAGGGACAGAAAGATCATTAGTTGCCTAAGGCTGAAGGTGGGGACAAGGAATGCCTGTGAACAGACACCCAGGAGCTTTCTGAAATCACAGAAATGTGCTAACATTGAATGCTGTTGATGGTCTTCATGACTGCAAGTAGGGTATATTATACTTCCACAAATCTGTTTAAAAAAAGATAATCACATATGCTGAAACATGATAAATGTCAAACCAATGGTTTGAGAAAATGGTCGCCAAACTTCTAATACCTTCTGATCATGCGTTCCTCTCATTAAAAAAGTGTCCATCATCAATTTATATGCATTTGTGTCCTTCAGTTCAGTTCAGTTGCTCAGTCGTGTCCAACTCTGTGACCCCATGAATCGGAGCACGCCAGGCCTCCCTGTCCATTACCAACTCCCGGAGTTCACCCAGACTCACGTCCATTGAGTCCGTGATGCCATCCAGCCATCTCATCCTTGGTTGTCCCCTTCTCCTCCTGCCCCCAATCCCTCCCAGCATCAGAGTCTTTTCCAAGGAGTCAACTCTTCGCTTGAGGTGGCCAAAGTACTGGAGCTTCAGCTTTAGCATCATTCCTTCCAAAGTAGTCTCAGGGCTGATCTCCTTCAGAATGGACTGGTTGGATCTTCTTGCAGTCCAAGGGACTCTCAAGAGTCTTCTCCAACACCACAGTTCAAAAGCATCAATTCTTTGGTGCTCAGCCTTCTTCACAGTCCAACTCTCACATCCATACATGACCACAGGAAAAACCATAGCCTTGACTAGACGGACCTTAGTCGGCAAAGTAATGTCTCTGCTTTTGAATATACTATCTATGTTGCTCATAACTGTTCTTCCAAGGAGTAAGTGTCTTTTAATTTCATGGCTGCCGTCACCATTTGCAGTGATTTTGGAGCCCAAAAAAATAAAGTCTGACACTGTTTCCACTGTTTCCTCGTCTATTTCCCATGAAGTGATGGGACTAGATGCCATGATCTTTGTTTTCTGAATGTTGAGCTTTAAGCCAACTTTTTCACTCTCCTCTTTCACTTTCATCAAGAGGCTTTTTAGTTCCTCTTCACTTTCTCCCATAAGGGTGGTGTCATCTGCATATCTGAGGTTATTGATATTTCTCCCGGCAATCTTGATTCCAGCTTGTGCTTCTTCCAGTCCCGTGTTTCTCATGATGTACTCTGCATATAAGTTAAATAAGCAGGATGACAATATATAGCCTTGACGTACTCCTTTTTCTATTTGGAACCAGTCTGTTGTTCCATGTCCATTTCTAACTGTTGCTTCCTGATCTGCATACAGAGTTCTCAAGAGGCAGGTTAGGTGGTCCGGTATTCCCATCTCTTTCAGAATTTTCCACAGTTTATTGTGATCCACACAGTCAAAGGCTTTGGCATAGTCAATAAAGTAGAAATAGATGTTTTTCTGGAACTCTTGCTTTTTCCATGATCCAGCCGATGTTGGCTATTTGATCTTAGTCATGTCCAGCTGTTTGTGACCCCATGGACTGTAGCCCACCAGGCTCCTCTGTCCATGGAGATTCTCCAGTCAAGAATAGTGGAGTGGGTTGCCCTGCCCTCCTCCAGGGGATCTTCCCAACCTAAGGATCGAACCCAGGTCTCCCACATTGCAGGTCGATTCTTTACCTTCTGAGCCACCAGAGAAGGCCTTATGTGCATTTATTTCTTAACAAATAATGAAGTGATGTGTTGATATACTGTATAAATGGTAGAATATACCCCCAAAATAAAGCTAAAAGAAGAGATTCAAAACACATAACCAGGTAATATTTTAATACAAAATTGTTGGTTTGATCACAAGATTTTTAAAAAAGAAAGGAAACTAGGGGTTAGAATTAGTGAACAAAGTAAATTCTAGAGTAATAAACATGTGAGTTCCAGAGGCTGCCAAAATTGACTGGGGATTCTGTGATGGACAAGACCATCCATGCATAATAAATCTCAGAGTATTCATCAACTGAAAATCTTGTCCAAAGTGATGCTGTGTTTACATAATGAAGAATGAAACATCCACTGAAATAAATCCAGCTGTTCCGAGGATGGCAAACATTTAGGAACATGGAATAGCAGGAGTGTTAATAGCAAAAGTCAAAGAGGAGAGTTAAAAGAAAATAACAGAGAAAGGAAGTTGCAGGAAGGATTCGTATGAAGAGGAAACTCCCTATGCAGGATGAACTTTTGCTTCCAGGTGGGATGGATTTAGTCACATCACTCTGTCTAAACCACCTATTGTGACCAAAGTATAAAAAAGAATATGCCAAGTTTCTGTTTCAGGAAATTTACATCCTTAAATAAGTTTGCTTCATCCATTAGTGTTTTCCCTTAACCTTTTCCTCTGAGATTTCACAATACAAAAATAATGATCTTTGTTGGCTTTGTTGTTTATGATGTGATTTTCGCAGGGAGTTATAAACAATAAGTGAGTATAACCAAGATACAGAGTTCTTATTAGTGAGTTGTAAGAGACAGCTAAAGCTGGATGAGGAAGTGAGGGCCAGGTCCTGAAGGGACTTATAACAAAATTATGAAGTTTGGACTTTTCCTGTGTAGCCATCCATCATGAGGGCCACTGAATGTTTTCGAGCACAGGGCAAGTTGACTTGTGCTTGCCATATTGGACTTGACAGAGTGGCGCACACACTCTGGACAGGTGTGGGGAGAGATGAGAGGTGGTATTTTAATGTGTTAGAATTTTAACAATAAGCAGTCCAGTGCAGGCTGGAATTGAGGGTCTAGATCAAGATGGTGGCACTGAGAACAGAAGGAAGAGAAGAGATAAAGTGACAAATTTCTAGATGGCTGATGGTGATGTTTGTGACTGGTGATAGAAGCTAGGACCGATGCTGTAAAGAGCGATATTCCATAGGAACCTGGAATGTTCCATGAATCAAGACAAATTGGAAGTGGTCAAACAGGAGATGGCAAGAGTGAACATCGACATTTTAGGAATCAGGGAACTGGGTGAATTTAACTCAGATGACCATTATATCTACTCTGTGGGCAGGAAATCACTACAGATGGTGATTGCAGCCTTGAAATTAAAAGATGCTTACTCCTTGGAAAGAAAGTTATGACCAACCTAGACAGCATATTAAAAAGCAGAGACATTACTTTGTCAACAAGGGCCGTCTAGTCAAGGCTATGGTTTTTCCAGTTAGTCATGTGCGGATGTGAGAGTTGGACTGTGAAGAAAGTTGAGTGCTGAAGAATTGATGCTTTTGAACTGTGGTGTTGGAGAAGACTCTTGAGAGTCCCTTGGACTGCAAGGAGATCTAATCAGTTCATCCTAAAGGAGATCAGTCCTGGGTATTGTTTGGAAGGACTGATGTTGAGGCTGAAACTCCAGTACTTTGGCCACCTCATGTGAAGAGTTGACTCATTGGAAAAGACTCTGATGCTGGGAAGGATTGGGGGCAAGAGGAGAAGGGGACGACAGAGGATGAGATGGCTGGATGGCATCACCGACCCAATGGGGATGAGTTTGAGTAAACTCCGGGAGTTGGTGATGGACAGGGAGGCTGGCACGCTGCAGTTCATGGAGTCACAGAGAGTCGGACACGACTGAGCAACTGAACTGAATTGAACTGATGGTGATGTTTGAGTTCATAAATCCCAGTGCCAAAAACCCTCCAACACCAGGCCAGAGGGCAAGTTCAAATGAAGCACACAAAGATACTCTACAAGCTCAGGCTCCACTGGCACCTCTGGACTGGCCGTGTGGCCTGGAGCACTTTGGAGCAGGCTCAAGAGCCAAAGGTGCTCTATCTTGTCCAGTTCAAAACGTTCCCACCTCTTCAGTCCTGCTTCACTGCTTCTCAGTGGACTGCTAAAGAGACAGAGAAAAGGACTTAAGGGCATGTCATCAATTTTTTTTTTAAGTACTAAATAAAATCATCTTACTTTGAAAAGGGGTACTTCATCTACATCCATACTTGAGGGATATTTTAAAGAAGACTCAAGAATTAAAATGGAGAAGGAAATGGCAACCCATGCCAGTACTCTTAGCTGTAAAATCCCATGGACAGAGAAGCCTACAGTCCATGGGATCACAAAGAGTCAGACACAACTGGGCAACTTCACTTTCACTTTCAAGAATTAAAAGATCCATAAAGTCCTTATCCAGTTGACTTGAGTACGTTGTGGTTGAAACTAACTCCAGCCTCCCTGGGAGAAACAAGGCCGTGGTTTTCAGGAACTTGACATCTACATGTTCTGATATGCCTTGGAGCCTATAATCAAGTAACTAAAAGAGACACAATAATTCATACAACTTGAGGGGGAAAAAAAAAAGCTAATAGTTCAACCGTGTATTTCTATCATCACTGTAGAATCATTCTCGAGGAAATGGACTTGGAAGTTTGTCCTAATATTCTATTTTCTTATTTGCATATGTACTTACATCCTAGGGCTTCCCTAGTACCTCAGCTGGTAAAGAACCTGCCTGAAATGCAGGAGACCCTGGTTCAATTCCTGGGTTGGGAAGATCCACTGGAGAAGAGATAGGCTACCCACTCCAGCATTCTTCTGCTTTCTAGGTGGCTCAGCTGGTAAAGAATCTGCCTGCAGTGTGGGAGACCTGGGTTTGATCCTTGGGTTGGGAAGATCCCCTGGAGAAGGAAATGGCTACCCACTCCAGTGTTCTGACCTGGAGAATTCCATAGATAGAGGCGACTGGCAGCCTATGCTCCATGGGGTTGCAAAGGGTCAGACATGACTGGGAGATTTTCACGTTACATCCAAACTCAAGGTTTGGATTTTATTAGTGAACCAAACTGGAAAAACAGCAACAGAAGAAAGATATTGTTTTCTATATCATCTGGTATCAAATTTTAAGATCAAATTATCTACCAGATTTATTTTTTCACTTTCCAACATTTTTTAATTTTCAGGTTGGTTGATGGTGATGGTCACTCAAATTGTAGAACCTCATCTGAGTTGTTTACTGGCTAGACATTTGGCTTCTTACAGAGTCTATTCTAAAGATCATAACCATCAAAGTCACCTTTTGCTCTCATCTCACTTACAGAATTGCCTCTGGGGAGTGTCTAAAGAAACATTTTCCAGAGATTAAGAGTAGAAACCACATCTTATTTAGTTTGATCATTATTTGGTCATTATTTAGTTTCCTTGGTTTTAAGCAGGCAAAGCATTCATTTTTAGTGTAACCCTATTTGCTGTAGGAAATAAAAAACAAAACAAAACAAAACTGAGCATCTGGTACATGATCAGATGAAGTCGATGGTTTGTTTAATGTTTTCTGTTTTGAATTTTATTTATTTATCTATTTTGGCTGTGCTGGGTCTTTGCTGTTGCACAGGCTTATCTCTAGTTGCTGCGAGCAGGGGCTCCTCTCTCTTCTGGAGTGCGGGCTTCTCACTGCAGTGGAGCACGGGCTCTAGGACACAGGCTTCGGTAGCTGTCGGGTGTGGGCTCCACAGTTGCGGTTCCCAGGCTCGAGAGCACACACTCAATCATTGTGGCGCACAGGCTTAGTTGCTCGGCGGTATGTGAGATCTTCCCAGACCAGGGATTGAATCAATGTCTCCCACACTGGCAGGTGGATTCTTTACCAGTGAGCCCCCACGGAAGCCCTGCTTAATGTTTTTTTATTACAGTAAAATAGAAAACCTCATCGCAAAGATCTGTATACTATCAGTATTCTAGACTACTTCAAGATAAGACATTAAATTCGTGTTGAAATTGTCTTTCCCTAGGAGAAACTCAATATGCCAGCAAATTTAGAAAACTCAGCAGTGGCTACGGGACTGGAAAAGGTCAGTTTTCATTCCAGTCCCAAAGAAACTCAATGCCAAAGAATGCTCAAACTACCGCACAATTGCACTCTTCTCACATGCTAGCAAAGTAATGCTTAAAATTCTCCAAGCCAGGCTTCAGTAATACATGAACCGTAAACTTCCAGATGTTCGAGTTCATTTTAGAAAAAGCAGAGGAACCAGATATCAAATTGCCAACATCTGATGGATCATCAAAAAAGCAAGAGAGTTCCAGAAAAACATCTATTTCTACTTTATTGACTATGCCAAAGCCTTTGACTCTGGATCACAATAAACTGTGGAAAATTCTGAAAGTGATGGGAATACCAGACCACCTGACTTGCCTTTTGAGAAACCTGTACACGGTCAGGAAGCAACAGTTAGGACTGGACATGGAACAACAGACTGGTTCCAAATGAAAAAGGAGTATGTCAAGGCTGTATATTGTCACCCTGCTTATTTAACTTATATGCAGAGTATATCATGAGAAAAGCTGGACTGGATGAAGCACAAGCTGGAATCAAGATTGCCGGGAGAAATATCAATAGCCTCAGAAATGCAGATGACACCACCCTTATGGCAGAAAGTGAAGAACTGAAGAGCCTCTTGATGAAAGTGAAAGAAGAGAGTGTAAAAGTTGGCTTGAAGCTCAACATTCAGAAAACAAAGATCATGGCATCTGGTCCCATCACTTCATGGGAAATAGACGAGGAAACAGTAGAAACAGTGTCAGACTTTATTTTTGGGGGCTCCAAAATCACTACAGATGGTGACTGCAGCCATGAAATTTAAAAGACACTCCTTGGAAGGAAAGTTATGACCAAACTAGACAGCATATTCAAAAGCAGAGACATTACTTTGCAACAAAGTTCCATCTAGTCAAGGCTATGGTTTTTCCAGTGGTCATGTATGGATGTGAGAGTTGGACTGTGAAGAAAGCTGAGCACTGAAGAACTGATGCTTTTGAACTCTGCTATTGGAGAAGATTCTTGAAAGTCCCTTGGACTGCAAGGAGATCCAACCAGTCCATTCTAAAGGAGATCAGTCCTGAGTGTTCACTGGAAGGACTCATGCTGAGGCTGAAGCTCCAGTTACTTTAGCCACTTGATGCAAAGAACTGACTCATTTGAAAAGACCCTGATAGTGGGAAAGACTGAGGACAGGAGGAGAAGGGGATGACAGGGGATGAGATGGTTGGATGTCCAACTCGATGGACATGAGTCTGGGTAAACTCCGGGAGTTGTTGATAGACAGGAAAGCCCAGCGTGTTGCAGTCCATGGGGTCGTAAAGAGTCAGACATGACTGAACGACTGAACTATACTGAGGGGAAAGTCATTTTTTTCAATATTCTCCCCTCTGATCTTAAGGAATAATTTATAGGACACCTTCTTCTGGAAGTATGATCACCATATGACTGAGTGTACCCCAAAAGGGGAACTGAAAACCTAAAAAGCAAGCCAGTCCCAAACTGGCTCTATTCTGGGAGAGTTGTGCTGAACCCTGGGAATATGATGAAGTCCAAGGACATTCAAGCTGAAATCTAACAGGAAAACCTTTATCTTAAGCTGAGACCCCAAAGAAAAATAAATATACCTTGCACAAAAGGAGACCAAAACCAAAATGAAGCAACAAAAACTATACATCCATCTCGAAGCTGGTGTTGGATGAATAAAAAAAACAACTTCCTTTAGGATTTTATGATGGTAGTCTGGCCTTTAAATGAGTTTTCAGTCTAAATGTACACTGGCCATGTGATCTAAAGTTACATTAAACTAGTCTGTTTCATTGCAAACAGAGTCAAGATACATCCTCTCCCAAAGATTCCAGTTCAAACCAAACCTCAAAGAATTGCCACTAATAAACTCCCAAGGGAAATGGGCAGCTTTCATTCAAACTTCAGGGAACACACAAGAAACAGACATCTCAATGAAATTCAGCAAAAAGAGGAAACATCTGAAACAGACATACTAAATTTTAGATACTGGAATTATTAGCCACAATGTAGATAACTATATTTAATAGTTTTTGAAAGATGTTTTTTGAAAGAAGCTTTAATATATAAGTAGGAAAGAGGCCAATTTTTTAAATCTCAAAATGATAAATATAATATTAACTGAAATAAAAACGGCAAACATGAATATTTTATAATATGAAGGAATTATTTTTAATGATTATAAGTGTGATAATAATATACTGGGGGATGTCCTTATTTTGAAGCAATGCATGCCAAAGTATTAATGAATCAAAGTTGATGATATCTGCTACTTATTTTCCAAAGGCTCTAGAAAGAGAGACAGATAGGAAGACATATCAGTAAGTGGGTAGTTGAATAGATGCATGGAATAGAGAGATGAGGAAATAGAGGGCCAAGTGATAGCTGAACAGATGGATAAATTGATGGGCGACTAAAGCAAAAAATAGGGACATCTGAACAATTTGTTTAATCTAGCTGGGTGGATAACAGGTGTTCACTGAACTATTTTTTCTACCCTTCCGCATCTTGAAGTTTTTCAAAACAAAAGTTGCCAAAAAAAAAAAAATTCTGTATAAATAAAACAAAGACCTCCTTCTCAGACCTGGACTCGTTTCTCCTTCCAAAATTCCCCATGCCTTTCCCTTCTACTCTTCACCTAAGGCTGCCCTATTCTTTTCTTCTCAGATAGCAGAGAAGAAAAACGCAGTTTCCTACCTTATCAGTGGACACTTCTAGAAAGCTGTTCTTTACAGGGAAATAGAACAAGGTTTTCTAAAATAAAATTTTAATAATGAAGTGTAGATCCTTTCGTATTTATTGACTTCGGAAATTTCCATGATGACTCCCCTTCATTATTTTATTTTATTGATTGAGACATAGTTGACATCTAATGTTATATAGGTTGCAGGTACACGACACAGTGACTCACAAATTTTAAAGGTTATACTCCTTCATTCTTTAGTGGTAAGTCTAGAATTCTGTGTCTTTCCCTCCTTACAAGAGGGCACATGTGTATGTACACACACACTCTCTCTCTCTCTCTCTCTCAAACACACACCTTTTCTGCTACATCAAATTAAAGTCCAGCTGGCCCTGAGAATTGAACAGAGAGGTGAGGAAGCAGACCACACAATATATAGAGACTGATCCCTGGAAGGAGTTGAGAATTCCTTGATGTCCCCCCAAGGAAAAGTAAAGCAAAACTGTGTCATTCTCAGACACGCACATAATTAAAATCATATAAAATTAAGGCCAAAATGCAATCTTCCTCTTTGTGTTAAAAGTAGTTCGCTTAAGCAGTCCACGTGCCATTGACTGTTCCTGCTGCACACGAGTAAGTGATTGAAAAGATTAATTTTAACAGAAATCACAGTTTCCATAGTTATTAGGCTAGCATTAGGCAGAGCAGCATCCGGCCTCTGAAAGAAGGAAAAGAACAGAATCATCTAGTTTTGCCACAGGCAGTACAATGGCGTTCGTATTCCTCATTTCAGTTTGCAGCTTGCGTCTTGCCTGTATGCAAGGCTTCCACTTGTGACATATTAGGAGAGGACCCTTTTCAGGAAGTGAAAGTCTGAACTTGACATCTCATCTCATCTAGAATGACAACTGCCTGGTTCCTAAACCACAAGTATTTATTTCCACAATTTGCAATCATCGACCCTGCGCATGCCAAAGCATTCTGGACAGAACCCGCAGTAGCGGGCTGGTCTTCTGGCCCACAGCCTTTTCTGCTAAAACCAGGTCCCTAACCAAATACTAAGAAAATATGTGCCCTAAACCCTGAAGCAAAAATGTGAATGCAAATTATATGAAAGGAAGCTTCTCCGGGAGCAGAGATGTGTAAATCTAGTTTGTGTATGGAAATCGAGGTTGCTTTGCTAGGCACATCTCGCTGAAACAAAGGTTAACAATTTCTTTGACCTTGACCGGCAGATAGGAGACTATTAGTGACACCGAATGACACAAGCTGACCTCAGACTTGGGGAGGACAGAGGGTAGAAGGAAGAGAATAAAGGAACTAAGGGTTTAGAGTGGGGATTTAGAGCAAACTCTTTCTGGAAAGGGTCAGATAGTATATTTTTAGGCTGCGTGGGCCACTGCGTTTCTGTAGCAGCTCTCTACCTCTGCCCCTTGGAGTGTGAAAGCTGCCAGAAGTGATCTGTAAATGAATGGGTGAGACCATGTCCTAGTGGAACTATTTATGAACACTGAAACCTGAATTCTTCATTATTTTTACACGTCATGAAGTAGCGTTCCCTTTTTGAAACATCATTTTCAAATGTAAAAACCATTTATATTCCATCCTTGATGATTTGCCAGGTTATGGCACTTTGTTCTAACGGTCTGAACAGAGTAAGACAATAGGTCTGGGTCCCAAGCATGGAGAACCCACACCTAGCAGTGTGCAAACACTTAAACCTTCTTGAATGAATGAATGAATGAATAAGTGATACCAATCTATTGCCAATAGAATTAGGCAGTAAGGAGTTCATGATCTGAGTAGTTCACTTAATTGCATTTTATAGAGTCACAGCCCAGAATGGATTTGAAATTTAAAAAAAAAACCCAAAAGCTAGCAGAAACACAACATTTTTTCATAGATAAGTATTAAAGTTGTAGCTTGAACAAATTAAAACGTAAGTTAATTTTTCTCAGTGTGTTCTAGGTTTCAATTCTATTAAAAAAGAAAATCTGTCCTATGCGATTATTGCATCCATGAGACAATCTATTCAAATTAAATGATACAGATAATTTCAACATAGAAACTCAATCCAAAACCTTTTGAAATGAAAAAATTATTAAATACCATTCCCAATGTTTTTCCCCAACTCTTCACATTCCACTTGTTATAAGTCTTTCCAGGCTTTCACTAGTAAAAGCACTAGAGGTGGTACTAGCAATAAAGAACCTACCCACCAACGCAAGAGAATAAGAGACACAGGTTTGAGAAGAGCCACTGGAGGAGGGCATGGTAACCCACGCAAGTATATTCTTGCCTGCCTGGAGAATCCCATGGACAGAGGAGCCTGGCGGGCTACAGTCCATAGGGTCGCAAAGGGTCAGACGACTGAAGTGACTTAGCACGCATGCACACATAAGTCATTCCATATGTGAAAGATCATCAATTGGCAATATTTTCAATTTCGTGAAAAATAAGTTTGATCTTTTTGTCTACTCTGCCATATACACTGAACTTGTTCTTCTCATTATTGAAATTTAAAACTACTAATTAGAGCACATCATTAGTACATGATCTCATAGTTTCACTTGAAGCAGGGCTTCTCAGAATACCTGGAAAACTTGTTAAAACACAGGCTGCTGGGCCCACCCCTGGAGATTCGGATCCATGAGTCTGCATTTCTCACAAGCTCCCAGGAGGTGCTGATGCTGTGGATCTGTTGACCATATTTGGAAGAAGGAGCAAAAAACACCGGCTTACTTTGTGAACTCAGCTGAAATATTAATTCATTCAATTATTTTTACATGGTAAATATTTAAAAATAAAATGTAACATCTTAAGAATGTTTTTAAACAGGTTCAGATTAAAACCAAGATAGTTGAGAACCATCTGCTTTTAAGATGACTCTTATAAATGATAAACGTGACACACTTTCCAGTTCGTAGCTTTTTATATATGGTAGGTGGTTCCCGAATGTTTGCAGAAAAGAAAAGGAAATCAAGAGTGACAGAGAGTGTATGGGGCCTCACCCAGCTCAAGAGAACAATTAGGAATGGAACTACTGTTATTTCAAATCATGAATGCTTTAATCTATTCTAGTATAATCATGACTACGTCACTAAACCAGATTTTGCTAAATATGCTATCCCTTTCATTTGACCCTACTCTCAATTTAAAAATACTCCCAAAGAATATTCTTAGATGGTTTACAATATCACAAAACTAGCAGAGGACTCTCATTCTGAACTTTCCTATACATCTTCCCCAGGAGAATACCCAAGATTCTCTGTCCTTATATGTGTTGCTTCCCCAAAACACTCTGTCCTTATGTGTGTTGCTTGGTCTCCAATTCAGTCTCCAGGAGCAGACATCCTCTCTGTCAACCTCCCAGTTAGTGAAGCATTCTGGATTCGTCCTATTGGTCAGTCTATTGTGAGGGTGTATGCAACCTAGCAAGCTCACGTCTTTATCATCTTCATTACTTGGTAATATGCAAAATACTTCCTAGTTGAATACTTTATCTTAGACTATCTCAGATTGATCGTTAATCTAAGACATCTATTACAATTCTTCAGCTACATCTTGCATGTCTGTGCAACTTAAATAAATATTTAGCTTATGCTAGTATGGGGTCAGCTTAATAGCCTGCCACGCAGTAGCCATCTGAGCCATATTGCCATCATTCTTCCTGACATCTATGAATTACAACTCAAGGTTTCCAGTGATGAATTGAAGAGATTACTTTTCCATATTTTACTGCCTGCATATTTCACAGAAAAGAAAATTGAGGCCTAGAGAATTTAACTAATTTGTATGATGAAATGATACTTACAAGCATTATAACCCAGTTCTTACTCTCATTCTGTTTATTTCATCAAAGAACCATATCAATTTATTCAGCCAGAGTCCATATAGGCAGGAAATGGGGCAAAGGGAAGGAAGGAAATTCTAGTTTTAGGGGAAAAGGGAAAAAGTTAAATACATATATAAGCCATTCTCTTCTCCAGGGTATCTTCCTGACCCAGGGACTGAACCCAGGTCTCCTGCATTGCAGACAGATTCTTCACCATCTGAGCCACCCGGTATGTACCTAAATATATGTAATTATAAATAGTATGACCCTGGAGGAGGGCATGGCAGCCCACTCCAGTATTCTTGCCTGGAGAATCCCATGGACAGAGGGGCTTGGTGGGCTACAGTCCACAGGGTTCCAAAGAGTTGGGCATCAATAGTACAAAACAAAATAAAAGAACAAGATAAAGTATGGTGAAAAGATAATCAGGCATATTTCAAGGAATAGAGGAAAAAGAAAGAAAATTATATTCTACCTGAAATTAAGGCAGAAATGTTCCCAGAAGGGAAAAAGAACTAGAAGCAAGAAATTAGTCATATATTGGGTCACATTTATACAATAACCTTTAGATTGTTAAAAAAAATTCAGCCTCATTTTTGTTTTCATTGCAAAATAGTATGTGTCCCAGAATAGGTACTCAGTAAATGTTTGTTGAATTGAATTTAAATTACTCTAGTTTAGCAATATTATTTCTTTTTCATAGTGCTCTGAGGGAAAAATCATTAGATGGATTTTTAAACCACCTTTTATAAATGATTCTATAGTGCTGGCCCCCTTGAGGATTTTCCTTTGTTAGACTGTAATATTTTGCTTTTGGCCTGTTGTAATTTCCTTCTCTCCTCTGGCACTAAAACTGCAAACAAGACAGACTTTCACTTGCCAAGTCCCTCCTGTCAAATTTCAAAGATCCCAGGAAACATATTAAGGGTCTTGAAGCCAACTCCTTTATTCAAAGAGCCAGCTGAACCCTGATTTTTGCTCGTATGATATTTCTGCCCTTGTTCCATTTCAACCATCCCAGGTAGAGAACAGCATTTTTGCTTGGACTTCAATGCCATGTTGTGTTTATCTAGAGTTTATGGATATACTATTATAAACAAGAAAAATATCTGTGGAACTTTAGAATTTAGAATTTCAGTTGGAGAAATCATTGCAGTCAGAGCTTTCTCTGGTGGGTAGCCTTAAAGATCCAATGAAGATCCTATTAACCTTTAAGAATTTCGTTTTTCTAGTGCAGGGTTAAATTTCCCTGAAAAGTTGACATCATGAATAAGCCAAACTTCACAAATGTATCATTTTCCAAATAAGGAATGTTGTCTCAAAAGGCCTAGAATACAACTTAGAACTCACTCCCACTCATATTTCACAAAATTATATATACAAGCAACAAAATTTCACATTTGAAGGAAATTTTCTTCTTTAAACTTAGCCCATGATGGGGGGTAGGGGGCTGGCGGAGGGAGAGTGACTGACCTGATAACTTTCCTATCTTGGGTGATTTTCCATTTATTTAAATGCGTAGGACTCTTTTCCTTTGCCACACACATGTGCATAATAATTATAGTCTAGAATGGGTCAGAGAGGCCATCTGGTCCTAAATTCACTGATGAGAAAATTGAGGCCCAGGAGATTAAAATCCTCTCCTGAGAGGAAGAAAAGAGCCAGAATTAGAACTGAAATCTCATGCCTCCCAGCTGATTCTTCCCTCTGCTCTAACAACATGTTATTCTTTTGCATTGTCATTTAAGTTTTTGTTTACTACCTACCTCTCATCTTGCCAACTAGATTGTCCTTAGTTTAGCTCCAAAGCTACTCAATGAGCGTTATTCTGTTCTCAATGTCATCCTAGATCTTGGAAGTAAAAGGTAAGTGATACCTATCCTTCACCCAAGAATGTTTGCCTTTATAGTACCTGTGATGATGAACGTTGAAGAAAATCAGGACCCAGTACTGATTCTTGCACTCCTTCACCAAATATGTATTAAGCACTGTACAGTGACAGGTATTCTTTTTATATACAACAGTGAATAAAAATAATAAAAATTCTTGCCCTTGTAGATTAATATTCAATTGGAAGGAGAGCAGGAGATTAACAAATAAATACATATGCCTGTTGGTGAAAAGTGCTATAAATACAAGCAACGGATGAGGGGGCCAAAATGATGAAGGCGCTGTTATAAATAGGCAAGAAAGTCCTTTCTGATAAGATGACCTTAAAGTTGAGATCTCAAGTAAGTTAGACAAATTCAGCTGTTTTGCTGGTTTCCATTGGGCCCATCAGAAGGGTTACAGTTGGGAATGAAAAGATGTGGCCATAAGAGGTATAGAAAATTAGGGTCCTTTGGTTTTATTCTAGGTTTAATCTTTTTAAATTATTCATTGAGATTAAATCCACCTAGCATAGAATGAACTATTTGATGCGTATAATTGGGTGGCATTTTATGTGTTCACACGTTGTACAATCATCACCTCTCTATTTCGAAAGACTGTCATCACCCCCAAAGAAACCTCCATTTGCGTTAGCAGCCAGTCTCCGCTCCCAGAAGCTCCAGGTAACCCCCTCCATCTACTTTTTGCTGCTCTAGATTTCTCTTCCGGATACTTCATGTAAAGGGAATTATACTGTCAACTACAAATTGGCACTTGTCATCTAAACTCTACAAGGATTAAATCATGTGCTGCTGCAGCTGCTGACCTTCAACACCCCCTGAAAGGAGTTCAGGGTGGAGAGCAGAAATGAGGCACTCTGTGCTCAGTGTAGTGGGGGCAGGGACTGGCAGAACATGGCTTCAGATAGTCAGATATTTTCCAGTGAACCAGTGAAGTTGCTCAGTCATGTCCGACTCTCTGCAATCCCATGGACTGTAGCCTACCAGGCTTTCCCATTCATGGCCTTTTCCAGGCAAGAGTACTGGAGTGGGTTGCCATTTCCTTCTCCAGGGGACTTTCCTAACCCAGGGATCAAACCCACGTCTCCTGCATTGCAGGCAGATGCTTTACCGCCTGACCTACCAGGGAAGCTCAGGAGCTGATTTTATGAGCTTAATTCTTGTATCTCCTCATATCTAGAAGAGCACTAAAATCCTTCATGGTGATGACTGCTTTCATGACTAGCAGAAACCTTCTAAAAATATATATATATATGAGCTTGACTGCATGTATTCCGCCTTCAACAAAATCACATATACACTGACCTTTCCCCCTGCCTGTTTGGAGCAGTTTCTCAGAGCTATCTGAAATGCTGTGTCCCAGGCTGCAGTCCTCACTTTGCCCTCAAATAAAACTGAACTCTCAACTCTCACATTGTGCATTTTCGTAAGTTGACAGTACAAAATGTTTTGTCTTGGGCTTTTTTCTCTTTACATCATGTTTTCAAAGTTCATTGACATTGTGGCACATGTCAGTACTTCCTTCCTGTTATAGCTGAATAATTTTCCATGGATTGTATAAGCCACAGTTTATAGACTATCCGCAGATCAGTACTGGGCTGTTTCTACCTTTTGGCTATTGTGAATAATGCTCCTAGGAAACTTTTGTACAAGTATTTGAGCACCTATTTTCCAATTTAATAATGGATTGCCCCTCTTTAATCCATTTCTGAATCTATTCACAAACCATCTTTGAAACTGAAAAATGTTTAAAATGATGCCACAGTGGTGATGGAACAAGTATACTTGAAGCCTCTAAATGAATGTCTGGCACATAAGAAGACTTCAATAAATGGCAGTTGTTATAATTAGAATGGATAATCAACAAGGAGCTACCATATAGCACACGGGACTCTGATGTGGCAGCCTGGATGGGAGGGGAGTCTGGGGGATGATGGATACATGTATATGATACATCTATATGTATGGCTGAGTCCCTTCTCTGTTCCCCTGAAACTATCACATCATTGTTTATCAGCTATGCTGTGCCATGCTTAGTCACTCACTCAGTAGTGTCTGACTCTTTGTGACCCAACAGACTGTAGCCCTCTAGGCTCCTCTGTCCATGGGGATTCTCCAGGCAAGAATACTGGAGTGGGTTGCCATGCCCTCTTCCAGGGGATCTTCCCAACACAGTGATCAAACCCAGGTCTCTGGCATTGCAGGCGGATTCTGTATCATCTGAGACATCAGGGAAGCCAGGAATACTGGAGTGGGTAGCCTATCCATTCTCCAGGGGTCTTTCCAGTCCAGGAACCAAACCCAGGTCTCCTGCATTGCAGGAGGATTCTTTACTAGACAAGCCACCTATACCCCAAAACAAAATAAAAGTTTTAAATATATATATATATATATATGGAAGCTGTTATTTTCAATAATAATAATTAAAAGAACACAGTGTTAAATAGCACACAGTGAGTGCAAACCTCCCAGAGAATTCTTCCAATCTGGAGGGTAGAAGTCACTAGGGGACCAGATCCTTGTGGAGAGTCAAGCTTTTTACCCTATCTCTACACTCTTCAGCCACCTTATCTACTTCTCAGTAGTTGGAGAAATGGGCTGGAATTTTTCTCAGCACTCAAGTCATTTATCTGCCATATTCTAAGATGTTCACTAGGCTCCAGACTTGCCAGTGGACTTCCTCTGGGTTTTGCCCTGTAGTTATACAAACCTTGTTGTGAAAAACAAATGGAAAGAGATTGTTGTGTTTCTGACTGTGTACCTTGGCACTTGGCATGAACTGAATCTCTAATTTATTTATTTAACACGCAACTGCTGACATCACTGCCTGAAGCATATCAAGCCGGTCTGATTCCAACTTGTTTGCCACCCAAAGTCAACACCATCTACATGAATTGTGACAATAGAAATTCCATTTTTATCTAGAGCTAAATAACTGCTCAAATAATCACTCAGTCTTTTGAAGGGCTAGGACTTTGGAGATGCCCTAGAACTTAGGTGATCTTGAGATATTCCTAGTGCTTCTGTGACTTGTTTTGACCACCAAGAATATAATCTTTTCTTTATTCTACTTCCTCATTATATTAAGGTTATTTTATCTGATGCTATGTACTTCACCAAAGGTTGCAAGACTGAGTCTATATTTTTGTTTATGTAGTCCAGTCAATTCCTTCAACATGGTTATGAGTTTTACAAGTCATTTAACATCAATTTTGCCTTCTTTTTTAAAATTTCATCTAAAGTTTTTTTTATACATTGTACTGTTTAGTTGCTAAGTTGAGTTCAACTCTTCACAACCCCATGGATTGTAGCCAGCCAGGCTCCTCTGTCCATGCAATTTTCCGGGCAAGAATACTGGAGTAGGTTGTCATTTCCTTCTCCAGGGGATCTTCCTGACCCAGAGGTCAAACCTGCATCTCTTGCACTGGCAGGCAGATTCTTTGCCACTGAGCCACCAGGTAAACCCAAAAAGGGCATTTTCCTTCCCCACTGGGGAATCAAACCTCAGTCTTGGGTGACAGGCTGGGGCACTCATCACCATACTAACAAGGATGGCCTTTCGTGCACTACAATATTAATAATGTCAATGAACAAAAATTATGACAATTGGACTAACTGTAATTTGTAGTTCCTGGCCAAAGTCAACTTAATATCATCACAGAAGTGGCAATTTTAAGAAAACCAGGTCCTTCTTAAGCAAATAAAAGAGTCCTCTTTACAATAACCAAGATGCCTGTTCCTACATTTGTACTTAGAGCTCCTCTACTTACAGAAATCACTACTGGCTCTGTTTTTAGTCACTCTGTAGCTGTCTACCTTGTCCTTGTCCCATATTGCAGACAGAAGGAAGCTTTCAAAAAATTCTCTGCAAACATTAAAAGAAAAACACAGCAACAAGATGCCTTCACTGTTTCAGGGCTGAGTGACCCAACAGACTTATCATCACAGCTGAGGCCAAACTCCAAACAAAACAAATATCATTGTAAGCAAAATTTCTCTGCAAGGAAAACATTTTGCAACTTTGAAACTTCATTGTCATTGACTCAGTAAACTATACAAGGCAGACAGACAAAGGTGCAAAATGAGATTCTGATGCTACAATCTCCATCTTCTTACTAGAATGTCTTTAGGAACAAGGATTTGTATCTCTGGTGCCTGGTGATTACTACAGTGATGCTAAATGAATCTGGAAATGAATAGGTATTTAATTTAGGTTAGTTGTTGGGCAAATAGGTTCAATAAATTCCTCTTCCTATACGTATATGTGTATGTACATCTGATCATTTTGCTGTATGCTTGAAACTAACATAATGTTGTAAATCAACTATATGCCAATAAAATTTTTTTCTTAAAAAATAAATAAAATACAGCAATTTTCAGTAAGAAAAAAATCATCTTCCTAGAGCTTGAAAACTCAAGGAACAGACAGTGGGTATTGCCAAGTGTGTTAGAAGTATATTAATCCTTTATTTGGCCATATTGAATAGATTGTTCTGGAAAAATAAAGCCAATCATTTTGTAAGAAAGAATCATTTTTGTTTATTTCAAACTTGCCCCACTATCTGTCTTTCTCCTCCACTGGACAATAAATTGTTTCATGGAAGAAACTATCTTATTCATGTATATAACTATACCAGTTAACATAGTGCCTATCATTAATTCCATAATAATTTCTAGAATTTCTGTTTCCTTAATAATTTCAGTTACTGTTAAACTGAACCTTAAGAGGTTAATTATGGAATAAATCAGTAAGATGGGATGAGGCCCCACTCCTAAAAGCAACGACCACTAGACTGAGAATTCTACACAGTGGCAACCATGGTCCCGTTGAATTTATTGCTGAGGAAACTCTCTTCCATCCAGTATTGATATAAGTGCAAGGGAGAGGGCCTCGGTTTTGGCCAGCAGCAGCCAATGGATTTTGGCCACTCTGATTTAGAAATGCCGTCTTTCCCAAGTCCTGTCTCCGTGGTGCACCAGCTAGGAGACATTATGCCCTGCGTTGATTTCTCCATGGAATTGAGGTTCCTTGATGAAATTCCACTGCTTTCCCTTGAAATGTAAATACATTTCCTTAAACGCAAGAGCATCTGTTAGGAATCTTTCATCATAAGGTTAGGATTTCTGAGACAGAGGATGTTGCCTACGGTAAGGTTCTCTATACAAACCCACCCCTTCCACCATTCCCCCAGCCTATTGGACCCCTCTCAAGGCAATCTAGTCCCTGTGGGAGTTCTGAGAGTGGTAAGGGCTTCAGAGAAAGAGGGCCCCAAGATGTGGAGAGGAAAGTCCTTTGGAAATGTAATGAGTGAATTTTCCAAAAGTTGTGGAATAATGGAAAGAACACCCAGGAGAAAGAAAGGAAGAAAGCACAATGGAAAGAGGGAAGAAAGAGAGGACAGGAAAGAGGGGGAGGGTGTCCAGAGGTCTGGTGCTCGTGGAAACCTTATGAGCAAGGCAAGGCAGGGGCGTTATGAGAGGCTATTTGGTCTAACTCTCACAAGGAGTGGAGCTGAGGCTTGAACCCAAGTCTCCTGGTTCCGTAGTCTTTCTGCTACAGAGACTACAGTATCTTTCTTCCTTCATCTTCCTTAGAGTTGTGCCTACTGAAATTTTCTGTGAAAGATTGATTCACACCTGGATGAAAGGGCATGGGTACAGGGACTTCTGCCCTGGAGTGTCTGTGATCAAAAAGTTTGGCAGCTCATCAGGAGGAGAGTGATGAAATCAGTTATCCCAGGGGTTCCCTGGGATAGAAGACGACTTGATATGACACGATCCCAAGACATATTGTTAAGTGTAAAATAAACCTGATTTTCTTAAATTGGAGTATAACTGGTTTACAATGTCATGTTGGTTTCTGCTATACAACGAAGCGAATTAGCTATATATAAAAAATCTTTCCCTGTTAGGCCTCCCTCCCACCCCCCATCCCACCCATCTAGGTCATCACAGAGTACCAAACTGTGCTATGTATCAGCCTGTACAGCATCAGCCCAAGGTTCCCCAGGGACAGGGCTTCTCAATCAAGAAAGGAAAAGTTCTATGGCCCCCACTCTGCCCCACTGGAATCCAGTCACTTGTCTGCCCCACCCTCCAGCATAATTAAGGTACAGGGCTATGAAAGCCAGCTCCAGAGTGCTCCTAGAGCAGCTCTCTGCAGAACTCTGGGCTGTGTCTCTAGAGCAAGAAATCCTCTAGCTAGGACACCTGGGAGGAGCCCCAGAGCAGTCCGCTCCTCCAGGGAGCAATTTACTCCAGCTGGATGCCATAGAGTAATAACAAGAAAAGAGGAACCATCAGCAAGAAAAAACCTGGAGGCAGAAAACAACTCAGAGCTGTATGTAAGACTGAGCAGAGAAAAGTAAGTGTCCAGCAGACTTCAGCAAAAACCCTGGGGCAGCAGCAGAAGCTGGAGGGGTGGCGGGGGGAGGTTTCCACACAAGTGGGAGTCACAGAAATCGTGTCTCAGGTGGAAAAAGTGACATTGCAACAGGGACCTCAAGGCAGTGGCTCAAGCAACTAATTTGTTGTTTAGCAGAGCAATGGTGGAGTCTGAAATCCTCAGAACTGCAAGGCTGGTGTGGATACAAAGATTCAAGGCTGAGAAGGGTCCAAAGAGAAGCCAGGTCAGTATATCCGTGGTGCACAAGGGCTCCCTGGGGATGGCACCGCCAGGCGCCGGGTGGTGGGACTCTGCAGTGGCCCCCATCATGGAGGTGACAAGCATCTTCAGGAACACCTGAGAGCTCACATCAAGGGGATGAAATGTTTTGCTTTCCTCTCCTCCCGTCAACCCTGTGTAATTCAACTAATTTGGCATGAAGCTTAGTGCCACAAAGCCATCTCAAAGCTGATAAAAGATCCCTGAATTAGCCTGAGAATTTTATTACCCCAGGCTAGATTTAGGGGATACAAAGCCAACATCAGAGGAGATGAAATTATTAGCAGCAGTGGGACTGTCCAGTGTTTATTGAAGGCAAGAACTTTGCAAAGGGGTCCATATGACAAATGTATATCTACCAACAGAAACTTGTTAGACCAAATGAAATGTTCAATAAAGTGTATCTCACAAATTATATAATCCATTCCGACTTTCCTGTTTCCTGTTTTTTTTTTTTTTTACTAAAATTCATGTTTATTGTACTGTAGGCATGATCATAAGTAGATTTTACTTAATCTGAATTCTATTCCTAAATCCTAAATATGCCCCAGGACACATCTTAATACTTTAGGGAGATTTATAGCTACTAAAGAATATTAATTAAAACTTTCTTTTGTTCTATTATGAATTCAGGTTTTCTAAAAAGTAAATTATATATAAGCTTTCTTGCCCCTGATGTGTAATTAAAACTAAAGGATATACAATTCTTTGGGAAATACATTGCTGTCCAAGGTTTTAGTACTACAACACACTATTATTATTATTATTATGTATATTACAGCATATCATTACACAAAATTACTGTTATAATCTAGCTTGAAGTTGTACATTAATACACATCTTTGTCCTTTACACATATTTGATTAGACACAGGTCAGGTGTGGGGAAGACTCAGAGATGAAGTGAATTGCAAAGATGGTTGAAGCTGAAGACTTGAGCCTATGGACTAGACGCATCCTAAAAACTGTTATTTTTATCCCACATATTTAAAAATGTTGCATTAATTTTTTAAAATTGTTGGAATCTCACATAAAAACTATAACTGGGGGCTTCTGGTGAGAAAGAGGCCTGGCCTCTCTTTGCCTGCCTTCGCCTATAACAACCATCTGTGGGAAGTGAGCGCTGGGCCCACATGGCTCCCATATAAGCCCCTGGGTTCACAACTCCTGAGTCGGCAGGCTCTGCACTGAGGAGGAAGCGATGTGAGGGAGCAAGGAGGGCTGGGACAGGGTAAGAGCTGTGCTGGGAGGAAGGTGAGGATGATGCTCCCTGTTCCGTTGACTGTACACATACAGTGTGTATGGCACATGACTACAATTTGTGGTGACACCAGAATGCTCTGCTTAATGTTGAAGACTCTTTGCGACTCTGTCCTTGTGCTTAGAGACGTGAAGAAGAGACAAAGGGAGAGAAAGCAGCCAGTGTCAGCTGCTCAGTCATGGGCATTAGTCACTCGGTTTGGTCTGACTCTTTGCGACCCCATGAAGTGTAGCCCGCCAGGCTCCTCTGTCCATGGGGTTCTCCAGGCAAGAATACTGGAGTGGGTGGCCATGTTCTCCTCCAGGGGATCTTCCCAAGCCAGGGGTAGAACCCAAGTCTCCTGCACTGCAAGCAAACTCTTTACCATCTGAGCCACCAGAGAAGCCTCCGAAGAGGAGACCAAGGAAGAGGAAGCAGCCATCCCTCCTCACAGCATAACCAAGGAAATGAATGTCTGGTGGAGGAAATGAAAGAAACTGAGCCAGGAATGACCCTAAGCATAATTTAAGCTTTTCTTTGTGACTCAGTCATCCCTGCTGCTGCTATTTAGTCACTAAATTGTGTCCGACTCTTTTGCAACCCTATGGACTACAGCCCACCAGACTCCTCTGTCCATGGGATTTCCCAGGCAAAAACACAGGAGTGGGTTGCTATTTCCTACTCCGGGGAGCTTCCTGATCCAGGGATCAAACCCACATCTCTTGCATTAGCAGACGGGTTCTTTACTTCAAGGGCTCTTGAGCAATGTTGGCAAATATTCCTTAAATTGATTTTCAATTCTTCTGCCCTTGTCACTTCAGTATAATATAATTCTTACAAGCTTTTATTTTTTATCAAAGTATAATAGATACAACATTATATACATTTCAGGTATACAACGTAATTATTTGATATTTTATATATTGTGAAATAATTACCACAATGTCTAGTTAACATCTGTGACCACACACAGTTACAGAAATTTTGTGGGTGTGATGAGAACTAAACATATTTTAAACAAGCAAAAAAAAAAAGGAGTTTTTCAAATTCAAAAAAAATACATGTACCTCTATATTCATAGCAGCACTATTTACAATAACCAAGACATGAAAGCAACCTAAATGTCCACTGATTGATCAATGGATAAAGAAGTTATGATATCTATATACAATCAAATACTGCTCACCTATTAAAAAGAATGAAATAATGCCACTTTCAGCAACACTGATGGACCTAGAGATTATCATACTACTAAGTGAAGCAAGTCAGACAAAGAAAAATATCATATATCACTTGCATGTGGAATCTAAAAAAGAATGATATAAATGAACTTATTTTACAAAACAGAAATAGACTCACAGACACAGTAAAATTACAGTTACCTTAGGGAAAAGGAGATCCAACCAGTCCATCCTAAAGGAGATCAGTCCTGGGTGTTCTTTGGAAGGAATGATGCTAAAGCTGAAACTCCAGTACTTTGGCCATCTCTGCGAAGAGTTGACTCGTTGGAAAAGACTCTGATGCTGGGAGGGATTGGGGGCAGGAGGAGAAGGGGATGACAGAGGATGAGATGGCTGGATGGCATCACTGACTCGATGGATGTGAGTCTGAGTGAACTCCGGGAGTTGGTGATGGACAGGGAGGCCTGGCGTGCTGCGATTCATGGGGTCGCAAAGAGTTGGACATGACTGAGCGACTAAACTGAGCTGAACTGAACTGAAGGAGAAAGGGGGGTATAAGTAAGAAATTATGAGATTAACAGATACACAATACTGTATATAAAATAGATTTTTTAAAAGGGCTTATATATATACAGTATAACTGAATCATTTTGCTGTTCACCTGGAACACTGTAAATCAACCATATTTCAATTGTTTAGAGAAGATATGAGAAAATAGAACAGCAACAATTAAAAAAAAAAGAGTCCCTCTGACCTGTGGCATCACATGCCCCAGGCTTGATGGACTCAGACGGTGGTACTTTGGCCCAACTTTTACAGATTCTCTATTGCCTCTCTCTACAGAGAACCATTATTACGTAATCTGCCATTTTTCTCATCCACTACCTTATTTGCAGGCTACTACCCACAAGCAAGAGACTGAGAACTTCTGGAGAGCAATGACTAATAAGTTTATAACAAGAATTTTCTTTGATTTCTGCTCATGTTTTTCTTTGGCTTATTTTTAGGTTTGCATCTCATGAGCTTCCATAAGGTAAGGTAATAGGAAGGTCACAGCACTTATGTGTCCACAGACTGAACTTTTGGGTCTTCATAAAAAACACTTAAAATATTTCATTTGTTAAAAAAGTTTTATTTCTTCAAAACAAAAAGCTCATTTTTACTGTTCAAAATGTGTATGGCTGTGCCTATCAAATAGCTTCAGTTCTTAACTGTTTATGATTTTAACTCCAAATACCTACTCATGAAGGATGTTTCCCTAACTTATGAGTGATACAAGATAACAAATAAACATTTATCAAAGGCTAGAAAATGTGTAATAAAAACAACTTGGAAGTTCTAATTTTTTTTTTCCGTTCTTAGTTCTGCTCTGGTCTGACAGAAAAAAAAAAAAAGTGAACTAGTTCTTCTAGAAATTGCCCTTAATGCAGCAATAATTCTTAGATCCTGCAGTCTCAGGAGAGTTATGGCAGTGATGTCACTCTTCCTATAATGCATGAGTGTCAATAGCGCTTTGAAATGATCACTGGTGTCCTGTGATTATTATCTGTTTCTTCAGTGTGTTCACTCTCCACCTGCTTAGCTGCACCTCCGTGCACACGCCAGCATACATACACAGACACGCTTTCTACCAATTGTCACTTGTCCACGTCTAAACTTAAAATAACCAAAAAACTGTGTCTGAATCTGCAACGTTTAGGTTTAACTTCTTTTTCCCCTCTTTCTCCCTCTAATAAATATGGTCTGTCAACCACACCTTCGTCTGAACCCACTATCTATAAATAATAGCCCTTCCCAAACCATATTACACTGCTAGTGGTCTATTTAACTAGCCAACAAGGCATGACGCTCCAGCCTCATTTCCAGCATGAAGAATAACTTTTGTTTTAAATCATGATTTTTCTCTGATGAAACTAGTGAATTTAGCTTACAGTGACCAAAGCATAATGCCTCAAGGCGACAATTGAACAACATCTCTTTTATTCTAGAAGTCAGGCTTTGGGGAAATCTAGCCATCTTGAACACAAATATGAATTTAGAAGTAAGTTAGGCATGAATGTGGAAAAAATCCAGGTCATTAAATCATAAAGTATGCCTAATGTTGCATTTATTTAGCCAGCTGCTTGCTGAGTATGCACCAAGCATGTTTATGCCCTGTGCTCATTGCTTCCCCCTTGCAATAATTCAGATCAGAGAAAAAATTACTGTCAAATAAAATGGCAGTTCAATCAAGAACAAGTAAGGCTTTAAGGCAGATTTAAACTAAGACACTAGCCATAAATCCACTGAAAGTCAGGATATTAGAAAATAGCAGTGTAAGAACACATAGATGCTGTCAAGCATGCATTTGAATTAAGATTTCTGTATAGTATAAAATTTTCCAAGGGCCTGACATTTTTAACCCATCCATCCCCACAAGAACTCCAAAGCATAGGTACCCATTTTACAGATTTGGCTGAGGGTAGGTCACTCAGCCAGGATTATCCTCGGTTAGAGTTAGAACTGGATGTCGAGTCGTGGGAGATGAAACCTCTGAGTCTGTGACAAACTACACTGGGCTTCCCTGGTAGTCTAGTGGTTGGGATTCTTCCTGCAAATGCAGAGGACAAGGGTTGGATCCTTGCTTGGGGATGATCCCACCTGCCATGGAGCAGCTAAGCCCGCCATGCGCCACAACTGCTGAGCCCAAGCTCTGGAGCCCACAAGCCGCAACTAATGAAGCCCTCGAGCTCTGGGGCCTGTGCTCTGCAATGAGAGAGGCCACCGCAATGAGAAGCCCGCTCACCGCAACAGAAAGTAGCCCCGACTTGACGCGACTAGAGAAAGCCCATTCACAGCAATAAAGACCTAGGGCAGTCAAAAATAAATAAATAACTCTTAAAAAAAAAAAAAAAAAACCTACAGCATCCGTTACCATGGTACCAATGAGCAAGAGAAATGTTTTTTCTTTTGACCTGATGACGTGGCATTCTGTAAGGACTTTGAAATGCTAAAAGATGAAGTGTGGTTGCTGTTTCGTTAGGCGCTACTCCTTTGCGATCCTATGGACTGCAGCCTGCCTGGTTCCTCTGTCCATGGAATTCTCCAGGCAAGAATACTGAAGTGGGTTGCCATTTTCTTCTTCAGGGGATCTTCCCAACCCAGGGACTGAACCGGGGTCTCCTGCAATCCAGGCAGATTCTTCACCATGTGAGCCATCAAGAAAGCCCCAAGCCCCTCCCAATTTCCCCTAGTTGTCAAGACAACACATACCAGTGAGCCTTAATTTTCAGGCTTTACACCGCAGGTGGAGGAGTATGGAGAAAAACCAAAGAAGAGAGATGAGAAAAAAAGTGGACAGCTTAGCACACGGAAGCTGAATGAAAAAATTATTGAAGGGTAAGCTAGAGGCAGCTCCAAGCAAGCCCTAGGGGGAAAGCCCTCAAGGGCAGAGACCTACCAAATGATTTCCATTTCTTAACTATTATTTATTAATACATATGAATTAGCAATAAGCTAATGACAAAGTCAGTTGAAGGAGCTCTTCAATACTATTTAAAAGGGGACTGTATTTGATCAGATTCACCATTCTCTTTTCAGCTGACAGTGTTAGCAGCTTAGGTGCAATAGGAGCTATGTTCAAAACAGCAGGAAGACAGATGGTTTCTGTTGAACACAGGCACAGCTGGATCATTGATTTCCATGCAACATGATGGCTATCCTGGGGACTGGTAAGATGATGTTAGATGGTGCCAGGAACCAACATAAATAAATAAAAACACACAGTGGTTTCCTTTGCAGCATTCTTCAGTCCTAACGAAAGCCAGGTTAAAGTCTCAGTTCAGTCTACTAGGTTCTTTATCTCCACTCTTGCACTGACTAATCTCCTTGCTGGAGTCAGTGTACCCCACCCCCCCATCAAAAGGCTATGGCAGCCCAGGCCATCTGGCTAGCATTCAAGTCTTCAGGTATCTCCTATTCATGCCAAGTGATAGTGGTTTTCCATTTTGGTGGTGAAATAAATGTTCCTATTTAAATAAATGTGACTCAGTAGAAATAAACCAACCAACTTGGGGCAAACACTTAAGTAAACAAGTCCAGGTGTTACATAAAGGTAGCAAAACTATCAGTTTTGTAGGTGATAGGCTGAAAAAGAAAAACTGAGTTAGAGACACTTTTTATGTATGTCATCTGAGTTAAATTACCCATTCCAGTCCATTTTAGTTTGCTGATTCCTAGAATGTCAACGTTCACCCTTGCCATCTCTTGTTTGACCACTTCCAATTTGCCTTGATTCATGGACCTGACATTCCAGGTTCTTATGCAATATTGCTCTTTACAGCATCGGATCTTGCTTCTATCACCAGTCACATCCACAATTGGGTATTGTTTTTGCTTTGGCTCCATCCCTTCATTTTTCTGGAGTTATTTCTCCGCTGATCTCCAGTAGCATATTGGGCACCTAATGACCTAGGGAGTTCCTCTTTTGGTATCCTATCATTTTGCCTTTTCATACTGTTCATGGGGTTCTCAAGGCAAAAATACTGAAGTGGCTTGCCATTCCCTTCTCCAGTGGACCACATTCTGTCAGACCATTATATCTACTACTGTAGGCAGGAATCCCTCAGAAGAAATGGAGTAGCCATCCTGTTCAACAAAAGAGTCCGAAATGCAGTACTTGGATGCAATCTCAAAAACGACAGAATGATCTCTGTTCATCTCCAAGGCAAACCATTCAATATCACAGTTATCCAAGTCTATGCCCCAAACAGTAAAGCTGAAGAAACTGATGTTGAACGGTTTTATGAAGACCTACAAGATCTTTTAGAACTAACATCCAAAAAAGATGTCCTTTTCATTATAGGAGACTGGAACACAAAAGTAGGAAGTCAAGAAACAAGTGGAGAAACAGGCAAATATGGCCTTGGAATGCAGAATGAAGCAGGGCAAAGACTAATAGAGTTTTGCCAAGAAAATGCACTGGTCATAGCAAACACCCTCTTCCAACAACACAAGAGAAGACTCTACACATGGACATCACCAGATGGTCAACACCGAAATCAGATTGATTATATTCTTTGCAGCCAAAGATGGAGAAGCTCTATACAGTCAACAAAGACAAGACCGGGAGCTGACTGTGGCTCAGATCATGAACTCCTGATTGCCAAATTCAGACTTAAATTGAAGAAAGTGGGCAACACCACTAGACCATTCAGGTATGACCTAAATCAAATCCCTTATGATTATACAGTGGAAGTGAGAAATAGATTTAAGGGTCTAGATCTGATAGATAGAGTGCCTGATGAACTATGGAATGAGGTTCGTGACATTGTACAGGAGACAGGGATCAAGACCATCCCCATGGAAAAGAAATGCAAAAAGGCAAAATGGCTGTCTGGGGAGGCCTTACAAATAGCTGTGAAAAGAAGAGAAGCAAAAAGCAAAGGAGAAAAGGAAAGATATAAGCATCTGAATGCAGAGTTCCAAAGAATAGCAAGAAGAGATAAGAAAGCCTTCTTCAGCAATCAATGCAAAGAAATAGAGGAAAAGAACAGAATGGGAAAGACTAGAGATCTCTTCAAGAAAATTAGAGATACCAAGGGAACATTTCATGCAAAGATGGGCTCGATAAAGGACAGAAATGGTCTGGACCTAACAGAAGCAGAAGATATTAAGAAGAGGTGGCAAGAATACACGGAAGAACTGTACAAAAAAGATCTTCATGACCCAGATAATCATGATGATGTGTTGACTAATCTAGAGCCAGACATCTTGGAATGTGAAGTCAAGTGGGCCTTAGAAAGCATCACTACGAACAAAGCTAGTGGAGGTGATGGAATTCCAGTTGAGCTGTTTCAAATCCTGAAAGATGATGCTGTGAAAGTGCTGCACTCAATTTGCCAGCAAATCTGGAAAACTCAGCAGTGGCCACAGGACTGGAAAAGGTCAGTTTTCATCCCAATTCCAAAGAAAGGCAATGCCAAAGAATGCTCCAACTACCGCACAATTGCACTCATCTCACATGCTAGTAAAGTAATGCTCAAAATTCTCCAAGCCAGACTTCAGCAATATGTGAACCGTGAACTCCCTGATGTTCAAGCTGGTTTTAGAAAAGGCAGAGGAACCAGAGATCAAATTGCCAACATCCGCTGGATCATGGAAAAAGCAAGAGAGTTCCAGAAAAACATCTATTTCTGCTTTATTGACTATGCCAAAGCCTTTGACTGTGTGGATCACAGTAAACTGTGGAAAATTCTGAAAGAGATGGGAATACCAGACCACCTAACCTGCCTCTTGAGAAATCTGTAGGCAGGTCATGAAGCAACAGTTAGAACTGGACATGGAACAACAGACTGATTCCAAATAGGAAAAGGAGTATGTCAAGGCTGTATATTGGCACTCTGCTTATTTAACTTCTATGCAGAGTACATCATGAGAAACGCGGGACTGGAAGAAACACAAGCTGGAATCAAGACTGCTGGGAGAAATATCAATAGCCTCAGATATGCAGATGACACCACTCCTATGGCAGAAAGTGAAGAGGAACTAAAAAGCCTCTTGATGAAAGTGAAAGAAGAGAGTGAAAAAGTTGGCTTAAAGCTCAACATTCAGAAAACAAAGAAGATCATGGCATCTGGTCCCATCACTTCACGGGAAATAGATGGGGAAACAGTAGAAACAGTGTCAGATTTTCTTTTTCTGGGCTCCAAAATCACTGCAGATGGTGACTGCAGCCATGAAATTAAAAGACGCTTACTCCTTGGAAGAAAAGTTATGACCAACCTAGATAGTATATTCAAAAGCAGAGACATTACTTTGCCGACTAAGGTCCGTCTAGTCAAGGCTATGGTTTTTCCTGTGGTCATGTATGGATGTGAGAGTTGGACTGTGAAGAAGGCTGAGTGCCAAAGAATTGATGCTTTTGAACTGTGGTGTTGGAGAAGACTCTTGAGAGTCCCTTGGACTGCAAGGAGATCCAACCTGTCCATTCTGAAGGAGATCAACCCTGGGATTTCTTTGGAAGGAATGATGCCGAAGCTGAAGCTCCAATGCTTTGGCCACCTCATGTGAAGAGTTGACTCATTGGAAAAGACCCTGATGCTGGGAGGGATTGGGGGCAGGAGGAGAAGGGGACGACCAAGGATGAGATGGCTGGATGGCATCACGGACTCAATGGACGTGAGTCTGAGTGAACTCCGGGAGTTGGTGATGGGCAGGGAGGCCTGGTGTGCTGTGATTCATTGGGTCGCAAAGAGTTGGACACGACTGAGGGACTGAATTGAACTTTATGTGTGTTTATGTGTGTATGCATATGTGTACATTTATTACATATACATATATATATCCTGGTTAGTTTCAGATCTCCTTGTCTGACAAAGAATATCCTTAAAAAAAACCTGAAAAGGAACTAAAAAGAATCTATGTAGTAGTATTAGTTGCTAATTCATGTCCAACTCTGTGATCCCATGGATTATAGACCACCAGGCTCCTCTGTCCATGAAATTCTCCAGGCAAGAATACTGGAATGAGTTGCCATTCCCTTCTCCAGGGGATCTTCCCAACACAGGGATCAAACCTGTGTCTCCTGCATTGCAGGCAGATTCTTTATGATCTGAACTGCCAGGGAAGCCCTGTGCCTATTTAAAAAAAAAAAAAAAGTTGTCAATTCCCAGTGATAGGACCAAGGGTAAACATCTATTTCACTGAAGAATGCCTTTTCCTGACTAACAGTTTACATTGCAGGTAACCAATGAGTACTCTATAATCCTTTCTAGAGATGAAGTGGTAACGAAAGCAGTAGGCTTTATTCTTCATGGTAATGGAATATATGTGGTTCACAGAGTCTGAGTTCCTGTGCAGAGATTAGGCAAAAGGACTCTTCCCCCAAACTTTTCTGTAACACCCTTGTCTCAAATTTTCAGCACATGGTTCGTCTATTGGATGACCACCACCAAACACTCAGAACCATCAGGAGCATCCACCCTTCCTGGTGCCCAGGTTCCATCTCAGAACATTGTCAGGCAGAGTCAGAATCATTGTGGTGTAAAGATTAGACCAGAGGAGGTGGACCCAGAAATACGTATGCCCCTTGATGTGGCGAATGCTCCAATTCATGCCAGCTCAGGGGTAAAACTGAGAAAACTCAGAATTCAGAGAATTTGGTAAATGTTGACCAGCTAGGGGCTTCCCTGGTGGCTCAGTGGTTAAAGCATCTGCCTCCAATGTGGGAGACCGGGGTTCGATCCCTGGGTCAGGAAGATCCCCTGGAGAAGGAAATGGGAATCCACTCCAGTATTCTTGCCTGGAGAATCCCATGGACGGAGAAGCCTAGTAGGTTACAGTGCACGGGGTCGCAAAGAGTCGAACACGACTGAGCGACTTCACCTTCACCCTCCTGACCAGTCTAGGCAAATAGTCAGGGTTAGTATGTATAAGATAGAATAACAGTAACAGGATTATCTGTACTGGTAAGAGGGTCAGGAAAGTGAAAGTGTTAGTCGCTCACTCATGTCTGACTCTTAACGACCCCATGGACGGTAGCCCTCCAGGCTCCTCTGTCCATGAAATTCTCCAGGCAAGAATACTGGAATCGGTTGCCATTTCCTCCTTCAGGGGATCTTCCCAATCCAGGAATCAAACCTGGATCTCCTGCGCTGCAGGCAGATTCTTTACCATATGAGACACCAGAGAGTTCAAGGGATCCAGGTAAAAGGCAAAATTCAGAAATCCTGCAGGCAGCATCTAGTCTGTGGCAAGCCTCTGTTAGCTGCTGCTGGAATCTTGCCACCAGCAGTGAGCTCAGGACCTGGCCTCCCACTCACAAGGAGGACTGGCAAGATCTAGGAAGAACCTCAATTCTGGAGGAGCACAGTTTACTAAGGCATAGATTCCAGGATATGCCGCTGAGCCTCTAATGCTAAGTAGGTCCACGGGTAGGTAGGGTCCCAAACCCTAGGTGGTTCTGCCATCATCAGCCTCAGTGTTGGGCTAAGGCTTCCTAAGTCCCCTGAAGGGACTGAGGTCAAGAAATGGTCCTCAATCTTGGAGGCAAAGACGAATCTTCATGTGCAAGTGAAGTCTTCCCAGAGGCAGGAAGAAGAGGAATTCAGGGGATGAGAATCAGGCATGGGCTGTGCACATAATGGAAGGTGATGGTGTGATCTTTCTGTGATTACATGGAGAAATCCTGACCTGTGAGATCAGCGGTCCAGCCTTTTAATTTGGTAGGTATGCTTCAAAGGTGGCTCAGTGGTAAAGAATCCGCCTGCCAATGCAGGAGACTCCAGTTTGATCCCCGGGTCCGGAAGATCCCCTGGAGAAGGGACTGGCTCCCCACTCCAGTATTCTTGCCTGGAAAATCCCATGGACAGAAGAGACTGGAGGGCTACAGTCCCTGGGGTCGCAAAGAGTTGGACACAGCTTAGTGAAACGGCAACAATGCTCTGAATCAATGGTTCTCGTCCAGGGGCAGGGATGCTGCCACTGCTGCTAAGTCACTTCAGTTGTGTCTGATTCTATGTGACCCCATAGACAGCAGCCCACTAGGCTCCCCCGTCCCTGGGATTCTCCAGGCAAGAGCACTGGAGTGGGTTGCCATTTCCTTCTCCAATGCATGAAAGTGAAAAGTGAAAGGGAAGTTGCTCAGTCATGTCCGACTCTTAACGACCCCATGGACTGCAGCCCACCAGGCTCCTCAGTCCATCAGATTTTCCAGGCAAGAGTACTGGGGGCACAGATGACACAAGTCTATTCTCTTTGAGAACATCACTCAGTGATGAAAATTCTTACATGCCCCAGCATTCTATGAATCTCTGCTATGAACAAATCAAAGTTATACAGTCTTAATTTAACTTTTTTTTGGGGGGGTCACACAGTGTGGCTTGTGGGATCTTAGTTCCCTGACCAGGGATTGAACTCATGCCCAGCAGTGAAAGCTCAAAGTCCTAACCACTAGACCCCCAGGGAAGTCCCAATTTAAGCTTATTTCTATTTTAGTCCTCTGTGAATGTGGGAGTGGAGGGTATGCTGCAAAGCTTCTTCCTTGAGAAAAAGAAAACAAAACCTCTCCAAGTATTTAAAGACACAGAAACTGTCATTTAGTGGTCTCTTTTTTGAGGCTGAGCAATGTTTGTTCAACATTTCATGAATTAAGTTTAGCAATCATTCAGATATAGACAGCAAAGCAGAGAGCCTAGAATTATTTTAGAGCCTAATAATAATATTTTAGAGCCTAAAATTATTTTTTTTAGTACCAGACTGGAAAAAAATTAGATACACACCTATGACATACATTTGAGAAATAGACGGTTTCCAACTGCATAGAATAAACATCATTAATTATTTGAAATCCCTTAAGACCTAGCTATTGATGTGTGGAGCAAGGACCAGTAGCGCGGGCACCCCCTGGGAGCTTTTTAGAAATGATGAGTCTGTGCTTCAGCCTAGACCTACCGAATCAGAATCTTTGATTTAATGAGGTTTCCAGGTGATTCATATGCACGCTATGTTTGAGAAATGCTCCGAGATATTTACTAGTACCTTTACCTTTTCAGTACATGCAATAAAGTAAATTTATAAAATTACGTTCAATTCTTAGGCAGAAAACTCTCCACCATAGTTACCATTTTCTGTTTGTGTCATTTGGTCAGTAAGTTGTGTCCGACTTTTTGATGACCCATGGACTGTAGCCTGCTAGGCTCCTCTGTCCATGAGACTTCCCAGGGAAGACTACTGGAGGGAGCTGTCATTTCCTTCTCCAGGTTTCTTCCTGACCCAGGGATCGAACCTGCCTCTCCTGGATTGGCAGGCGGAATCTTTACCAACTGAACCAATAGGGAAATGAAGTTACCAACTGTTACCTTTAAATTTAGCTCTTAATTGGTGAAAATAAATATACTAAGGAACTACTTCCTAACTCCACTCTCCACCTCAACCATCTTTAAATGGTGAAAATCCTTTTATACTCAACAAACTTATCAGAAACACACGTGGGATGAGGAATGGTGTGAGTAGCAGAAAGGAAGGCTACACATTCAGGAAAAGCCCTGGGAGGACTGGGGAGAAGACAAAAGGCTGAAGAGATAGACTGGAGAGAAATTGAAAGCATGGCTCATCTATGGTCAATGCACACATGGTTGGAGGTTTGGTTTCATAAATTACAAAAATCTCTGATTTCTGATCTTGCCTCTTGACTGGATGCTCAAGTGGAGAACCAGCTTCTTCTTCATCTGATTTGCTAGTTCCAGTTGATATGCTTATTCCTGGGCCCTGTTGGTCTTCAGATGTCTGTTCTGTCCGCAACTATTACTCCTACACCTTTATTTTTCTAAGTGATCTTCTTCAAAGATCACACAAGCCTCTCTTCTAACTCTTCCATGAGCCAAGTTATCTCAAGGCAAATTGGAGAACCATAGTCTAGGATTTTTTTTTTTTTAAGAAGCCAAAATTCAAATGCAAAGTATCTTCAGGCTCAACTTAACAAAGTCTTCTGAATCAGGACCCATACTGTGGCCACCTTTTCCTTTTGGGTGTGGTGGTTGCTTGTAGCTGGTATGAAATCTCTCATGAGAATTAGTTTGTGTTTGCTTCAGGGAGTTGGAAGATGGGCAAAGTTTGAAGAATTCTGATTAGAACATCAGAAGGACCTCGTGGGAGTGACTTTGAGCTATGGAGTACAGACGATTGGACAGCCAACAAAATGATGGTGCCCCAAAAAAGTAACATGATTTAATCTAGCAACTTCTCAGTTGATAGACCCATTGATAGATCCAGATGTTTCTTCAAAGGCCAAGATTATAAGAAAGTATCAGCCAAAAAAGGTAGCGTGACTAGCCAGAATTTCTCCCTAAAATCAGATACCCAGGATAAACTACAAATGTGAATGCATTCTATAACAAATATAATAATCCATATGTCTATAACCTTATACAGATTTTCATTGTATTATAAATTGGGTAACTGAACACATTTAAGGAAAATAGTAGGATTTTTTTCTTTCTAAAGGTGCATCATGATTGCAGTATCTTTTTGTATGCTCTCTGTAAGTGAAGAATAAGATTATTTTTTAATTATTGAAATATAATGAGGATATAAGTCTTCCCTTGTAGCTCCTGCCTGCAATGCAGGAGACCTAGATTCATTTCCTGGGTTGGGAAGATCCCCTGGAGAAGGAAATGGTATTCCACTCCAGTCTTTTTGTCTGGAGAATCCCATGGACAGAGGAGCCTGGCAGGCCACTCCCCGTAGGGTTGCAAGAGTCGGACATACTAAATGACTTAGTGATTAAACCACCATCAATGAGGATATAGGTATATGCATAGTAGCATGATATGATTGACGGAAATCATGAACACATAATTTTTCTATAAGAAAAAGAAAGTACCATGGTTCATAAAAAGAAAATCTAGAAGAGAATTATGTACATTTCCACTAGAAGTTACCAAACCATCATCCATTACATAGAGAGAGAAGATAAGTTGTATGTTAGTTTACTCTAAGGGCTTTGCCACAATAAATTCACTCTCTAGTTACTAATAACTCTGATGGATTGATTATAGACTTAGTGTGTAAATTCCTAGTTTCTTGTTTTAAAAAGATAAAGCTATTCAATGATTATTAGTGGTCTTTGGAGAGATTTAGAGAATTACGTAAATTAATATCAGCTCTTCTGACTGAACTTCCTATGGAACTTTCAGGAAAAGCCTGAAACTCCAAGACTATGCAACAGACTTCAGATTTCCAGCAACCCATGAAAAACTCAATAATAAATGTTACTTTCTCCAAAGAATATCAAGCAAAGCAGATTGTTACTCTAATTGCTTTCTATTTCTTTTATTTTCTCCAAATTTAAGTTGAAAAATACAGAACTTTTAGCAAAATCACAGTAAGCTCATCTGCTCGTTACCACCCAATTCCATAGGAAAACTATTGGAGAGCCACTGGAATCTATTCTGAGATAGGAAGTATATGAGGTAATTCCATTCAACATCTTTATAAAATAAAAATGACTGGCTTCAATTTGTGATTCACAGATGCATGTTTTTGATTTATAATATTTAATTTAGGACAAGCACTCACGTCTCTTCTTTTCCAAACACTAGAGACTGCTATATTTTAAATTCCTTAATAAGATAACAAACTATGTTGTTTTCATATCATGTATTTGTAACAAATACCAGATACAGATTTGCCTTTATTAGTTGAGAAAGTCAAAACCAGCCACCTATGATGCAGTTTCATTAGTTCTAGGAAGATCCTCATCAGCAATATCGTTTGCCCACCCAATGTACCTCAATCTTCCCCAAATAAATACCTCTCCTATGCCTAACCATCTACCTGAAACTGGACAATTGAAAGTCATTTTTACTTAAACTGTTTGTCTTGTCTAATAAAGCAAATAAGTCTGGGAGAAGACATAAGAAATGATATTACGTAAGCCACTTACATCTCAATAAATATTTTAAAAATAGTGTGAGGCAACATTCAAAAGACTAGAGATAAGAAAAGAAGTTATATTTCTGCCCTCAATCACTCCCAGCTAATAAAGGACCTCTATGACAGAAAGGATTTGAAAAAGTCCAGTAAGGCTGGATTTTAGGAAATATTTGGAGAAGTAGAGAGAGAGAAACCCTCAGGTTTTCTTTATCACTGTCACTGGGCTCCAGTGATAGTGAAAATCGGATTCCAGGTACTGTGCATCAGGTCCATGATAGCATTGATCTTGGTGACAACCCTGCAAGCTGGGTGAGAGTATTATTCCCATTTTACAGATAAGGAGGACAATGCACAAAGAGGTGAAGTAATTTGCCCAAGGTTGCTGAACTCAGAAAGTCTCAGAGACAAGCTTCCAACCAGCGAATCTGCTAACATCTCTTCAGTGTAGGGAGTGAGAGAGGAAGGGGTCCACGAGAATGGAGACATGGGAGGTCTTTGGAAAGATCTGAGGTGATCAGAGCAGTGAGTGCTGAGCCTAAGTGAAAAGCAGGTTCACCAACATAGACATGTGCTTGGTCTGAGGTCCAGCCTGCAGGGTCCACTGAAGCACAGTGGAGAATACACCTTTGCCCACTAGGGCCAGAATTCCCTATCCTCAAAGGGAGCATTAAAGCTTAATCTCCATGTCTCTCATCTCTGATTACTATTGGCCAACACACTATTGGGTCACCTATTTTGTGCAAGACCATCATTCCCATAATGCACTGCTTCCCTGCCTGGCCTTTGCTACAGAAGCGCAGCGTCAGAGCAAGAAAATGCCTTTTACCCTCCATCCTCTTTACGGAACATCCCATCCCCTCCTTGCCTTAACTGAACCATGAGGATGAACTCCTCAGAGACCTCTCACGTGAGGAGAGGAAAACTCCAGAAGTGTATTGGGCAATGGTTCTGTGAAAAGTCTGCAGTAGAGGAGACCCGGGTTCAATTCCTGGGTGGGAGAGAGCCCCTGGAGAAGGAAATGCCAACTCACTCCAGAATTCTTGCCCGGAGAACTCCATGGACAGAGGAGCCTGGCGTATTGAAGTCCGTGGGGTCACAAAGAGTCAGACATGACTGTGTGACTAACATGTTCACTTTCTGTGAAAAACAACACCATCTGCTTTGAAGTTTATGCCCTTTGGCCAAAGCATTCCCTCCTCCTCACATGTTCATGGGTTCCTGTTTAATCCTTCTCTCTCCCCACATCTTGGCCACCGGCCTTGTACATGGTGTCACCTTTCACATGGACAGCTTAGCTCAAGTCCTAGCTCTTGATGGCTTCAGTTCCTCTTATTCAATAACATATTCATCTCCTCAGCAACCTTCTTCCTCAGTCACAAGGAAAATTGTCACCGTGCAAAGCTTCTCCACCTCCAAAACTTCCTACTCCAGTGTCCTCCTCCATTTCTCAAACACGCTTTTCCAGTCACTCTTATCACGACTGTGGTTCAGCTTTCTCAATGTGTTATCCCACTCCCTGCTTTCCTTTCTCCGCATCCACCAGTCTCCTGTTGTTCACACTCCCTTGGTCTTATTGTCATGTGATGGCCACCATATCAACAAAAATCTTGCCAGTTCTCTAGTTGGATTTTGAGGCCTGTGTTTCTGTCACATGCACTGGAAAAGTCCAACCCTGGAGGCCCCAACTGTGCTCTTTTTATATGTCTGTACCCAAGTAGTCAAGGAACTCTGAGGAAGAACAAGCAACAGAGCATCATGATTCGTTAGTCAAGATAAGCCATCTCTGATGGGCCCTCAAGTGTGTCTTAGAAGAGTTAGTTGCTCAGTCGTGTCTGACTCTTTGACTGTATGTACTATAGCCTGTCAGGCTCCTCTGTCCATGAAATTCTCCAGGCAAAATACTGGAATGGGTTGCCAGTTCTCCTCTCAAGTGTATCTTGCTGCTGCTGCTGCTAAGTTGTTTCAGTCGTGTCCTACTCTGTGCGACCCCATAGACAGCAGCCTGCCAAGCTCCCCCGTCCCTGGGATTCTCCAGGCGAGAACACTGGAGTGGGTTGCCATTTCCTTCTCCAATGCATGAAAGTGGAAAGTGAAAGTTGAAAGTGAAGTCGCTCAGTCGTGTCCAACTCTTCGCAACCCCATGGACTGCAGCCTACTAGCCTCCTCCGTCCATGGGATTTTCCAGGCAAGAGTACTGCAGTGGGGTGCCATCACCACCTTACTAAACTTGGAGGTCATCTTGCAGATATTCCTTCTTCCTCATCTTTAGGTTTCCTACTAAGCTATCTGCCCAGCACTCTAACTGGTCTGCCTCAGTCACAGTAAATACTCTTTCCTCAGAGGAATAGTCATGACTTCTCTGACAACAGAGGTGTAACTTTACATGGAACCAATGCTATATTCATTTTCAGTAGTTCTATGGGCTTTCCTGGTGGCGCAAGCAGTAAAGAATCTGCCTATATTGCAAGAGACTTCGGTGTGATTCCTGGAAAGGGAAGATCCCCTGAAGAAATGAATGGCTACCAACTCCAATATTATTGCCTGGGAAATCCCATGGACAGAGGAGCCTGGAGGATTACAGTAAATGGGGTTGAAAAGAGTTGGACACAACTGAGTCCACTTGCACTTTGGGGGCTTTTCTGGCTGTTATCATGGCAATCATAGCCCTGGTAGGTGTGTCTTTAGCATTCTAATGTATTACAATGAGTGTATAAGGAGGTTCAAGTTCTATTGGAAGTCAAGACTTCCACCATCTTGGGCCTAGCAGGTTCTATCCAGTTCTTGCTTTGTTCTCTCTGCAGCTTCCTCCTGAAACTTAGATAAGAGTAGTTAGTTTCCATCAGGGAGAGGCAAGGGTATGATTCTGGGGCAACAGTCTTGGTAACACTTATGCACTGTGCTAAAGACATCCTTTGATTCATCCACAATCCCCCTCACCCATCCCGAGGCAGGCATGTTCTCTAATTTTCAGATTAACATATTGAAGCTCTAAGAAGTTAATGCTGTCCTCAGTTCACAAAGCTAACTACACAATAGAGATAGGATTCCAAGGTCTTCACCTGCCATACACAAAGGGGATTCATTCTCCCTCATTGATTCATATCTTAGTTATCTCAGTAACCTAGTATGAACATTCTCAGGAAGGCCATCTTGGATTTTGACCTCCCCCACCTCCCCCCACCAAGTGGTTTCCATGCCTTGCATGTGTGTTTTATTTTTTTCTTACTGTTAAGTAGTTAGAATAGGAAAAAGGAGTCCAAAATGGTGGTGGCTAAAAGACAGACAAAGAAAGGAAAAGGCCCACAAAAAGGGAGCAAAGGAAATATCCTTGGACCTGAGTGAGAACCTCCAGTGAAACAAACATGTTCCCCTGCTGGCTACCCCTAATTTGCATAGGGCAGGCTCAAGGAGGAGGAGACAAAAGGTATAAAAAGAGGGAGCCAAGACGTGCTGAGGCTCCTCCTTTGGGGTTGGCCTGCCCTCATGTCTCTCACTGCAGCAAGACCAAACCAAGGAAATTACACACTCTCCCAGCACTACAAACTAGGCTGTTTCATCTAGGATAACTTGGGTCTCAAGTTCATAGCCATTGTCTTTGTATGTCCAAAGAAACATTAAGAAATGTCTTCCCATTACATTTTCCTTTGCAATTTAAAGACAAGACAGAGCTTACAATCTCAGCTTTTTTTAGAAACTGAAACCTTTGCTGTGATTCATTGAGTATATGTCAAGAGTTGGTTACTTCTGGCTCTTGCTAAAAAATATTCACTGCTGCTTGTTATTATTCTCTTTTTTCCTAATGAGGTAAGTGAGCCTCAGAGATGTTAAGTAATTTACTTAAGATCAAATTATCCTGAAAAACAGATTCTAATCCAAGGATCTTTGAAAACTGTATGAAAGTCACACTATATCAGTGAACTCCCAAAGAAGGGCTTTGTGAACTCTTCTCCTCCCTCTGCCTTTGATAGGAACTGCTGGTTCAAAATCATGGCTTGGTGCCTGGATTGTGTTTATTTCAATATCCTAGAAGTTTTTATGTAGTCAGGTTTTATGGCATTTCAGAACCACTGCCCTGCCTTCTGGAAGAGTTTCTTGATGTGAAACCTTTAGGATTGCCTTTTAATGAGAACTCCACATCAAAGACCATTTCAAATTATGTTAGATTCTGATTTAATCCTCCCTTAATCACCCTGTTGCCAACATCCGCTGGATCATGGAAAAAGCAAGAGAGTTCCAGAAAAACATCTATTTCTGCTTTATTGACTATGCCAAATCTTTTGACTCTGTGGATCACAATAAACTGGAAAATTCTGAGAGAAATGGGAATACCGGACCACCTGACCTGCCTCTTGAGAAATCTGTATGCAGGTCAGGAAGCAAAAGGTAGAACTGGACTTGGAACAACAGACTGGTTCCAAATAGGAAAAGGAGTACATCAAAGCTGTATGTTGTCACCCTGCTTATTTAACTTCTATGCAGAATACATCATGAGAAACGCTGGGCTGGAAGAAACACAAGCTGGAATCAAGATTGCTGGGAGAAATATCAATAACCTCAGATATGCAGATGACACCACCTTTATGGCAGAAAGTGAAGAGGAACTAAAAAGCCTCTTGATGAAAGTGAAAGTGGAGAGTGAAAAAGTTGGCTTAAAGCTCAACATTCAGAAAACAAAGATCATGGCATCTGGTCCCATCACTTCATGGCAAATAGATGGGGAAACAGTGGAAACAGTGGCTGTACCACCTGACCTGCCTCTTGAGAAATCTGTATGCAGGTCAGGAAGCAAAAGGTAGAACTGGACTTGGAACAACAGACTGGTTCCAAATAGGAAAAGGAGTACATCAAAGCTGTATGTTGTCACCCTGCTTATTTAACTTCTATGCAGAATACATCATGAGAAACGCTGGGCTGGAAGAAACACAAGCTGGAATCAAGATTGCTGGGAGAAATATCAATAACCTCAGATATGCAGATGACACCACCTTTATGGCAGAAAGTGAAGAGGAACTAAAAAGCCTCTTGATGAAAGTGAAAGTGGAGAGTGAAAAAGTTGGCTTAAAGCTCAACATTCAGAAAACAAAGATCATGGCATCTGGTCCCATCACTTCATGGCAAATAGATGGGGAAACAGTGGAAACAGTGGCTGGCTTTATTTTGGGGGGCTCCAAAATCACTGCAGATGGTGACTGCAGCCATGAAATTAAAAGACGCTTACTCCTTGGAAGGAAAGTTATGACCAAACTAGACAGCATATTGAAAAGCAGAGACATTACTTTGCCAACAAAGGTCCATCTAGTCAAGGCTGTGGTTTTTCCAGTGGTCATGTATGGATGTGAGTTGGACTGTGAAGAAAGCTGAGCATCGAAGAATTGATGCTTTTGAACTGTGGTGCTGGAGAAGACTCTTGAGAGTCCCTTGGACTGCAAAGAGATCCAATCAGTCCATCCTAAAGGAGATCAGTCCTGGGTGTTCTTTGGAAGGACTGATGCTAAGGCTTAAACTCCAGTACTTTGGCTACCTCATGTGAAGAGTCGACTCATTGGAAAAGACCCTGATGCTGGGAGGAATTAGGGACAGGAGGAGAAGGGGATGACTGAGGATGAGATGGCTGGATGGCATCACTGACTCGATGGACATGAGTTTGAGTGAACTCCGGGAGTTGGTGATGGACAGGGAGGCCTGGCATGCTGCAATTCATGGGGTCGCAAAGAGTCGGACACGACTGAGCGCGACTGAACTGAACTAATCTCCCTGTTATTCTTATAGATAAGTGGGTTGAGGGGGAAAGTAAACAAAGTACAAATGAATTCCAAGAAAAGTACATTGTTCTTCCTGAGCAAAGAACAAATGAATAATGTGTTGTGCAAAGTAGAAAACAAAACAGTACACTTGATGTGTATGTAGAAAGTACACACTTATGATGTATATACTTTTTATAGTTTTTACCCAGGGTATGTATTTGCCTCAGTGTGAATTCAGTGGGCCGAAGGAAGGAAGGAAGGAAGGAAGGAAAGGAGGAAGGAGACAGTGACAATATCTTTTTAGAATTTCACTAGCTGATCAAAAAAAAATAGAAGTAGGAAACTTGATGGGAAAGACAAAATGCAGAGGAAGAGAGGAAATAAAAGATTTTTAAAAGTTATAATGAAATTCTGGCTAGCATCAGATATGTAAACAACTCTTTTTTGTCTTCTAATTATGTTATTTTTGGTTTCATTGTTTTTACTAGTGTGTGTGTGTGTGTGGTGTGTGTGTGTGTCTGTGTGTGTATGTGTGTCTGTGTGTGCATGTGTTATTTAGAAAACTTAGAATTTGCCATGAATGTCAAGGCATTTTTCAGCCCCTGCTAGGGAAAGCAGATGAATAGGTAGCAAGCAAAATATAGGCTGTATTATACTCAGCTTAAAAAAAAAAAACTATATATATATATATATATATTTATTTTTATTTTTTTTAAAGAAGAAGTAGGAAAAGCACCCTCTGGGGAATTTGCATACTAGTCAGACTCTGGTGGCTGCAGTGGGTGGTTCCGGCTGAGAGGCAGCTCTATTCTTAGACGTCTGTGCTGAGGATGGAAATTGTTCACTGCTGCTACAGGACCTTCTTCTAGTCAGTGCTTTTAACGGGGTTCACCTGTCAGATCAAATTTCCCAAACCTGCGTAAAAGGTGATTGTAATCAGACGTGTCATTCCCTTCTGCTCATGGCAAATCTCCAAACAGGGCTCTTTCTGCCAGTAAAGTACTGAAATGTAGTCTTTCCCTTCCATTAAGAGAATTGCTTTCATTTTAGGGGCTCAGGGATTATTTTTTTCTTTTTCAGTTTTTTTCACTGTTCTTTTTGTTAACAAAAATTTATTACAAGTAACTATGGTCTCCTCTAGTTTAAAAAAATAAAGTGTCTTTTTCCTTTGAGTAACAACATTGATGGGCCTGAGTTTCTGAATGTGTGGCTCTTAAATACGAACCAATTGATATGAAGGATTAATTTAGTCAACAAGACAAGAATAGTCTTTGGTGCCTATTTCAACATTGTTTCTACTTGAATAAATTCATAGCTTAAAAAGCCAAAAGATAGTGAGGTTGCCAGTAGTCTATCTAGTGATTGGAACTGAGTCTTTAAGATATACATTCTTAACATATCAGAATATTTACGTAAGTTTAAAATAGCAAATTTTGTTTTAAGCTTTAGTAGACTGTCCGACACCCATGCCTTTGGGGATGCCTACAGCCTGTCTGGCTTGGTTTTTGTTATCTGAAACTGCCTTAAATTAGGGAAATAGACCTAAAGCCATATTCAAGATGAGAATTCCTCAATACAACATTTTTGGACTCTTTTCTCTTACTCTTAAATCCTGGACTACACAATCAAAAACATATGTGAAGAAAGCAAATACGAAAGCTTTCTTGATGATTCTAAATTGGTGCTTATCGCACCATCATTTTGTCATTTGACCAGTAAAGACTGGGGGAATCTGGAGGAGTTAAAACAAAAGAAGTAGATACATTATAGAAGGCTTATTAATTTATAAATGAATGATGTTAAATGTGAATTCTCCTGGACTCAGAGGGAAACTTGGGAGAAACATAAAACCACCTTCAAAGGAAATGAAATGAGGAACAAATGTGATATTTGGGCCTTAGGAAAATATGAAGGTCAAGTGTACATGAGATAGAGATATACGATATTGCTATTTGATTTTCTACTTCAATGTGTACAGTTGTACCAAGTATCCTTTTTTCAAGAGCATAGTTCTTTTGCAAAAAGATTTCCCTCCAGGAATTTAAATATGTAAGTGAATGGAAGTACACAGCTTCAGAAGAAAAATTGCTTTTAATAAAAGGACTGAGCAAGTTTGGAGAAATGTACTTAACCAATGGTTTGTGGATTTTGAGATTTCATACATTAATAAAATTTCTATCCTTAAAAAGGCACAAGGCATATAGGCTCATGAAAAGAAATAGGTTTTTTTATTTTTAATCAAGGACATATATCTTTATTTAAAACTTCACTCTTAATACAAGGGGCATAGGTTCAATCCTTGGTTGTGGAACTAAGATCCTGCATGCTGCATGGTACAGCCAAAAAATAAATAAACTTTTTAAAAGACAAATACTTTTATGAAAAACTCTCTGAATTACTCTCTTCACTTTCCCATGAGCAGGAAGGGTTAAAAACTCCTGGCCAAATAGTAGTCATTGATTAAACATTTAAAACATGAACTACTTGGCTGCCCAAAACAATGTCAGTTATAAATGAGGAAAATTTGGTCTCCATTTATAAGGATGCAAGAAAAATTCATCTGATTAATCCCACAAATATTAGTGGCACTGCTATTTGGTATATTGTTTTTTTCTTTATCTTAGCATTTCTTTTTAATTGGAGGATAATTGCTTTACACTATTGTATTGGTTTCTGCCATATATCAACATGAATCAGCCACAAGTATGCACATGTCCCCTCCTTCCTGAATCCCTCTCCCATCTCCCTCTCCATCCCACCCCTTTAAGTTGTCATAGAGCATTGGGTTGAGCTCCCTGTGTCACACAGCAAATTCCCACTTGCTACCTATTTTACATATGGTAATATATATGTTTCCGAGCTCTTCTCTCAATTCATCCCACCCTCTCTTTCCCCCACTGTGTCCATAAGTCTGTTCCCTAGGTTTGCATCTCCATCGCTGCCCTGCAAATAGGTTCATCAGTACCATCCTTCTAGATTGCATGCATGTGTTAATATACATTTGTCTCTTTCTGACTTACTTCACTCTAATAGGCCCTAGGTTCATCCACCTCATTAGAACTGACTCAAATGCATTCTTTTTAATAGTTGAGTAATATTCCATTGTATATATGTACCACCATTTCTGTATCCATTCATCTGTTGATGGGTATCTGGTTGCTTCTGAGAGAGTCAATTCTTAGGCAGGTTGAAGAGAAGGCTGGGATCTCGGAGGAGTTGAAAGGGGTCTGGGGCTCTTGAGAAGGAGAAAAGTATAAACTTTTTTTCTACATTCCTTCATCTCATAAAATAGCTTTTTTCTTTCAGCCTAGAGCTGATGGATTACAAAACAAACAACCCAGCTTAAACTCTATACCAGTGATTATATAACAGCAATGTATCCTGCTCCAGGACATGTTTCTACTTCTTATGACCCTTCTGACTAATTCTGTCTTCTTTAAATGTATATTATGGCAGTGGATCTAGTAAGATCTTTCTATTGTTAGCTCTAATCCCTTATCTTAAAATGTAAATCATGGGAGTGGGTCTGGTAAGACATTTACAAAATTGAGACATTTTTTGATTTATTGTATAACCAATTGAAAAAGTATATAGCTCTCTTGCTAAGACTAGCAAAGGGGGCATGCTCCATCCCCCTTCTGATGTCTATGTCAGAAGCTTCCTCTGTCCCTTTATATACTTTAATAAAATTCTGCTATAGCAAGGAGAGACGAATCTCTATAAGAAAATTAGAGATACCAGGGAAACATTTCTTGCAAAGATGGGTACTATAAAGACAGAAATGGTATAGACCTAACAGAAGCAGAAGATATGAAGAAGAGGTGGCAAGAATACACAGAACTATACAAAAATGATCTTCACAACCCAGATAATCACGATGGTGTGATCACTCACTTAGAGCAAGACATGCTGGAGTCTGAAGTCGAGTCACTATGAACAAAGCTAGTGGAAGTGATGGAATTCCAGCTGAGCTACTTCAAATCTTAAAAGATGATGCTGTGAAAGTGCTACACTCAATTTGCCAGCAAATTTGGAAAACTCAGCAGTGGTCACAGGACTGGAAAAGGTCAGTTTTCATTCCAATCCCCAAGAAAGGCAACGCCAAAGAATGTTCAAACTACCACATAACTGAACTCATCTCACACGCTAGCAAAGAAATGCTCAAAATTCTCCAATGAGGCTTCAAGAGTACATGAACCAAGAATATCCAGATGTTCAAGCTGGATTTAGAAAAGGCAGAGAAACCAGAGATCAAATTGCCAATGTGTGTTGGATCATAAAAAAAAGCAAGAGAGCTCCAGAAAAACATCTACTTATGCTATATTGACTATGCCAAAATCTTTGACTGTGTGGATCACAACAAACTGGAAAATTCTTAAAGAGAGGGGAATACTAGAACACTTGACCTGCCTCCTGAGAAATGTGTATGCAGGTCAAGAAGCAACAGTTAGAACTGGACATGGAACAACAGACTGGTTCCAAATTGGGAAAGGAGTACATCAAGGGTGTATATTGTCAACCTGCTTATTTAACTTTTATGCAGAAGACATCATGCATCATGTGAAATGCCAGGCTGGATGAAGCACAAGTTGAATCAAGATTTCAAGAAATATCAATAACTTCAGATATGCAGCTGACACCACCCTTATGGCAGAAAGTGAAGAGGAACTCAAGAGCCTCTTGATGAAAGCAAAAGAGGAGAGTGAAAAAGTTGGCTCAAAATTCACCATTCAAAAAACAAAGATCATGGCATCAGGCCCCATCACTTCATGGGAAACAGATGGGGAAACAATGGATACAGTGACAGATTTTATTTTTTTGGTTTCCCAAATCACTGCAGATGGTGACTGCAGCCATGAAATTAAAAGACACTTGCTCCTTGGGAGAAAAGCTATGATCAACTTGGACAGCATATTAAAAAGCAGACATTACTTTACCAAAAAAAGTCCATCTAGTCAAAGCTATGGTTTTTCCAGTAGTCATGTATGGATGTGAAAGCAGGACCATAAAGAAAGCTGAGTGCCGAAGAATTGATGCTTTTGAACTGTGGTGTTGGAGAAGACTCTTGAGAGTCCCTTGGACTGCAAAGAGATCCAACCAGTCCATCCTAAAGGAAATCAATCCCAACTACTCATTGGAAGGATTGATGCTGAAGCTGAAGCTCCAATACTTTGGCCACATGATGCGAAGAACTGACTCATTGGAAAGACCCAGATGTTGGGAAAGATTGACGGCACAAGGATAAGGGGACAATAGAGGATGAGATGAATGGATGGCATCACCAACTCAATGGACGAGTTTGAGCAAGCTCTGGGAGTTGGTGATGGACAAGAATGCCTGGAGTGCTGCAGTCCATGGGGTCACAAAGAGTTGTATATGACTGAGTGCCTGAACTGAACTAAACTGAAAACTCTGCTATACAAAACTTTTTGAGTGATCAAGCCTGGGCCCTGGTCCGGAAGCTAAGTCTTCTTCTCTGGAGATCATGAATCTGACACCGTTCACTTTAAGCTATCACTTCCATGCCCTAGCTATTGTTAAAGGTGCTGCAACGAACACTGGGGTACATGTCTGCATGCTCAGTCACATCAGTTGTGTCCAACTCTTTGTGACCTTTGGACTCTAGCCTGCCAGGCTCCTCTGTCCATAGGATTCTCCAGGTAAGGATACTGGAAGGGGTTGCCATGCCCTCCTCCAGGGAATCTTCCTGACTCGAGGATACAACCCAAGCCTGCCTTGGAGGCAGATTCTTTACCACTGCGGAACCAGGGACACCCAGGGTACACGCCTATCTTTCACTAGTGCTTTTCTCAGGTTATATACCCAGTAGTGGGATTGTTGGACCATAATGTAGTTCTATTCCTAGCTTTTTAACGACTCCACATACTGTTCTCCATAGTGGCTGTATCAATTTACATTCCCACCAACAAGGAAATAGTCACCCAAATCCAGGAAGCCCAGAGTCCGATACAGAATAAGTCCAAAGAGGAATATACAAAGACACATATTAACCAAACTAACAAAAATTAAACACAAAGGAAAACTATTAAAAGCCACCAGGGAAAAGCAAAAAATAACATACAAAGGAATCCCCATAAGGCTAACAGATGATTTTTCAACAGAAACTCTGCAGGCCAGAAGTGAGTGGAAGGATATATTTAAAGTGATGAAAGAGGAAAACCTAAATCAAGGTTACTCTACCCAGCAAGGATTTCATTCAAATTTGATGGTAAGAAAATTATCTTCCAAGCATCTGATTTCCAATATTGTGCAAACTGGTTAAAAATAAAGACTAAAATAACTGCACTGTTACACTGGAAAATGGAAATCAAAACAATAAGGACTAATCTCATCAATCTTGAGGAAAGAATTTGGATTACAACAAAATAGTAAATTATCTAATTAGTAATTTTTTTCCATAAATAAAATGAGTGAAATTTACTGTATGTCAAAGCCTTATGTCTGTAAAGAAACAATGTAAATGTGTGTTCCTAAGCCAGTTTTGACAGTGGATGGACATCAATTGATATGTTGAGTGTTACAATGAAGATAATGTGTTTCAGTAGAGCATGGTATTTCATTTCATGACAATTAAGATTTGGGGATGTTTTAAGAATGCTCAAACTACCGCACAATGCACTCATCTCACATGCTAGTAAAGTAATGCTCAAAATTCTCCAAGCCAGGCTTCAGCAATACATGAACTGTGAACTTCCAGATGTTCAAGCTGGTTTTAGAAAAGGCAGAGGAACTAGAGATCAAATTGCCAACAACTGCTGGCTCATCGAAAAAGCAAGAGAGTTCCAGAAAAACATTGATTTCTGCTTTATTGACTATGCCAAAGCCTTTGACTGTGTGGATAACAATAAACTTGTGGAAAATTCTGAAAGAGATGGCAATACCAGACCACCTGACCTGTGTCTTGAGAAACCTATATGCAGGTCAGGAAGCAACAGGTAGAACTGGACATGGAACAGACTGATTCCAAATAGGAAAAGGAGTGTGTCAAGGCTGTATATTGTCACCCTGCTTATTTAACTTCTATACAGAGTACATCATGAGAAACGCTGGGCTGGAGGAAGCACAAGCTGGAATCAAGATTGCTGGGAGAAATATCAATAACCTCAGATATGCAGATAACACCACCCTTATGGCAGAAAGTGAAGAGGAAATAAAAAGCCTCTTGATGAAAGTGAAAGTGGAGAGTGAAAAAGTTGGCTTAAAGCTCATCATTCAGAAAACAAAGATCATGACATCTGGTCCCATCACTTCATGGGAAATAGATGGGGAAACAGTGGAAAGAATGTCAGACTATTTTTGGGGGGCTCCAAAATCACTGCAGATGGTGATTGCAGCCATGAAATTAAAAGACGCTTACTCCTTGGAAGAAGAGTTATGACCAACCTAGATAGCATATTCAAAAGCAGAGACATTACTTTGCCAACAAAGATCTGTCTAGTCAAGGCTGTGGTTTTTCCAGTGGTCATGTATGGATGTGAGAGTTGGATGGTAAAAAAAGCTGAGTGCCAAAGAATTGATGCTTTTGAACTGTGGTGTTGGAGAGTCCCTTGGACTGCAAGGAGGTCCAATCAGCCCATTCTGAAGGAAATCAGCCCTGGGATTTCCTTAGATGGACTGAGGCTAAAGCTGAAACTCCATACTTTGGCCACCTCATGCGAAGAGTTGACTCATTGGTAAAGATTCTGATGCTGGGAGGGATTGGGGGCAGGAGAAGGGGACAACAGAGGATGAGATGGCTGGATGGCATCCCTGACTCGATGGACGTGAGTCTGAGTGAACTCCGGGAGTTGGTGATGGACAGGGAGGCCTGGAGTGCTTCAATTAATGGGGTCACAGTCGGACACGACCGAGCGACTGAACTATGAGAACAAAATGTGTAGCTGCTGCACCTAATAATTTCCCCAATTGAGGCAACTAAAGAATGTCTAGATTTTATCAGCACCAGATGGTTGACAACCATGTGTCTAGTGTACACCAAACCTTGGCCTTGACTCCACTAAGAATGGCAAGTGGGGTTCCTGGACGGTGGCCATGTGAGGCCTCTGCCTCAGTAACCACAGACAGGCTGAAGATGGCCTGCTCTTAGGGTTGAGGCCAGGCGGGATCACCATGGCACACACCAGCTGTTGAGGACTTGAATCCATCCCTACCATGCAGCAGCAGTGTTAGCTACTGGACAGGACATTCTAGGTGAAGGGACAAAGCTGGTCACTGTAGAAAAGCTCGTTTCACTCTCTGCTAGTTTTTGCTGCAGGTACATAGGCACCCAGTGAGTGTTAGCCCCTGGAAGCCTTTCTTCTCCGTAAAGCAGATGTTAAACACGCATGAAGTGGTGAGCCAAACACGTGGTGAGTCCCCAAATAACTTGCCAGTGACGCAGAAGTCTATGCAGTACCTTCCCTTTCTTTAAGATCATTCATGAGAAGGGAGCAATTGAGCTTCCTCCAGAGTTAAAATGGACGCTCAACATTTCCGGGCTGAGCGCATCACTCCCACACACAAAACACGTTCTGCTGAATACACAACTTCAAACCAAGGTTTTCTTCACTACAGTAAAATTAAATGTCATGAGCACTAATCCAGGAGACTGATTTGATTGTTCTACTCACTCAAAAGCCTAGTGAGTTTTTTATGAGAAAAGGATGAAGAGAGTGAATTTTATGACTTTCATCAACGAGCACGTCTATCTGCAAGAAATGCATAGTACTTAATATTAGTAATCATTTAAATATCCTCCATGGTTCAAAGAATCTGTTATCTCTCTACCAGCACCGCTAATCCACCCCTGAGCTATTTTACATAGGCCAGGACACACTGGTAATAATGTGGACATTTCTCTGCTATTTTTCTTACCTAAAACAGCTGCTTGGTGGTTAATGTGTTTACATATTTCTTGCTGTGCTTTCAAGCATTAAGAGTTCAAATTTATTTCACTATAGAAACAAGAACCCACACTGAACCCTAGTATCCAGTTTCACCGTTTCTTCTTCTCCAGTATAACCCACTGGCAACATTTTAAGTGTGGTACAGACTAGACTACTGAGATGATAATTGGAGGGGACTTCTTTCTGCTTTTTTAAACCTGTGTAATGTAACCCATAAAAACCGAATAAGGTCCCTCCTCATTCACTGTTCACTAGGGGATGAGGATGAACTAATTTGGGGAATTAATTCCAGTATACTGGCCTTTCACAAATTCTACAGATTTCTGAGGTTAGGGTCCATTTATTAGTCTATTACTATTATTTATTACTCTATTACCACCCAACTCACTTTTCTCAAACCTGCTAATAAATGGACTCAATCATGAGAAATCTTTGTCTAGGATTAACTTTGGGGCTTCCCTGATAGCTCAGTTGGTAAAGAATCTGCCTGCAATGCAGGAGACCCCAGTTGGATTCTTGGGTTGGGATGATCCCCTGGAGAAGGGATAGGCTACCCACTTCAGTACTCTTGGGCTTCCCTAGTGACTCAGCTGGTAAAGAATCTGCCTGCAGTGCAGGAGACCTGGGTTTGGTCGCTGGGTTGGTTAGATCCCCTGGAGAAGAGAAAGGCTCCCCACTCCAGTATTCTGGCCTGGAGAATTCCATGGACTCTAACAGTTCTTGGGGTCACAGAGTCTGACACAACTGAGCAATTTTCACGTTTCAGGATTCACTTCAAGTGCTTTATATTTGAGATTGGCTTTTAATAACTAATTGCAAAAGACCCAAACCACTACCAAGAGATTTGAGACAATTCCTTCTTTTCTTAGGTTACAGCAGTGAAGCACCTGCCTTGCTGCTCCATAAAAGCAACTGCTGATACCAATTTCCCAACCCCTTCCCCATCTATGGAATATGAGCAAACTGAGGGTCGCCATTCCAGCCCTGGGGGAGAAATCGAGGGATAGAGGTGACATACGTTCTGTTGGGACATACCTGTCCACCCCATAAAATCATCACCAGGCATATACACAAGCTAGTATTTCAAAAGTGAAATGGGATTTGTTTTAACCCTCTTACATGTAAGAGAGAAGCCTGCAATTAGAAGTGACTTAAAAGCCAATGGCACCCCACTCCAGTACTCTTGCCTGGAAAATCCCATGGACGGAGGAGCCTGGTAGGCTGCAGACCATGGGGTCGCTAAGAGTTGGATGTGACTGAGTGACTTCACTTTCACTTTTCACTTTCATACACTGGAGAAGGAAATGGCAACCCACTCCAGTGTTCTTGCCTGGAGAATCCCAGAGACGGGGGAGCCTGGTGGGCTGCTGTCTGTGGGGTCGCACAGAGTCAGACACGACTGAGCAACTTCACTTTCACGCATTGGAGAAGGAAATGGCAACCCACTCCAGTGTTCTTGCCTGGAGAATCCCAGGGACGGGGGAGCCTGGTGGACTGCCGTCTATGGGGGTCGCGCAGAGTTGGACACGACTGAAGTGACTTAGCAGCAGCAGCAGCAAAAGCCCTAAGTCATCAGTGCAAAACCGGAACAGGAATCCAGTCACTGCAAAGGCCAGTTCCATGTTTGCTTTCACTCCACAGCTACCATGAACATGGTATACAAACAGATAAAATAACCTTCAGTGGTTTCACAACTTACCTGCATGTTATCTACCTATAAGACCTTATGATTCTCTTCTACCCAGCCTTTACATTCAAATCCATTTATTGTCTTACAATGTATTTCATTTGAAATATGTGACTTTTAATTAATCACATCTCATTTTTTATAGAGAGATAATCTCCATAGACTGACACTGATCCAGCTCATTTTTTAAACAAATAACCTTGAAGATCCTGCTTTATTTTTCTATCCAAATATACCCAAGAAAACTCCCAATAATTGTTCTGTTCTCTACTGAGGCAATGACCCAGGAGCAGGGAAGGGTAATGGTGGTAAAAAGAAAACCAGTAGTCTTCGTGACTTCATTTTAATTGTTTAACTTTATTACTGTTGCACCATTTATACAATTACATATAATTTCAATGCATCCATTGTACTTTTTTTTTTTTAATTTTTATGTTTTTCCATTTTCCAATGAGTGGTGTGTTGGTGTCTGTGACACAGAATGGAAGAGAAAACTGGAACTGCAATGAACGCAGACTTTTTTTTATTTTTTTTTTTCATTTCCACTGACCAATAAACAGAACTACAGGTGCACCCAACCACGGACATGCATTAACTCGTCATGAGAAATCTAGGGAGGCTAAGTAGGATGAGAGAATGTTTGTTATTCCCAAAAAGACCAGGGGAGGAAAAATGGAGTATTGGCATCAAGATACATGTGGACAGGCTACGGTGGGCTGTCTGAAAGTTGGCATTCATCCACAACATTAAAAAAATATCAAAATAAGAAAGGCTGTAAATGAAAAAGAAAACACAGAAAATACTGCTTTCATAAACATCTGATTGCCTTGGCACAGCCCTGCGGGCAGAATCAAACGCATCACTCCCCACCCCCTGCCCCTTGCAGAAAGACAAGATGTTCAGATCTTAGTGGCAGGAGCGCATGTGACCGCAGTTCAGGTACAAAAGATGTACTGCACTTTCAGACACTGATCTTGAAAATCCAGGGCTGATTGGTAGAGTTGACTGAAGGTATATTAGATATTTCCCCACAAAAATACTATTTGGATTCTCCCCACCCCCTCCCTCCCTTTGATGGGACCACATCCTTATTCTTGGGCAATACATATGATTACTTCCGATTTGAAACAAGTTAGTATAGGAGAGAGAGAGAAGAGAGAGAGATAGAGAGACAAGAGAGACAGGTCGTCGTTAAGCTGTATTCTTTTTTTTTTTTTCCATAGGCTGTCCTTTGTTACTCTTTCACTGCTACGGTTTGATCGGAATTAGCTGCCGGGGTCTCGGCGGGTTTGACCTCGTCTGCGGGGGCTGCGGGGGCCTGAGCCTTGGGCGTGGAACTCGGCGCTTCCGTGGCTGCCGGCGTCTCCTTGGAGGACGGGGCAGCCTCAGTGCTGCTGGGTTTTGAGTCTGAAGCTGGGGCCCCGTCACTTTTCGTCTCCTGCGCGGCAGGAGCGGCGGGAGCCTCAGTCTTTGTGGGGTCCCCTCCCTCCTTGCTCTTGTCATCCTTGGTGGGGGCCGCGGGCTCCGCTGCCTCGGCCTCCGAAGCTTTGGGGGCATCGCCGCCAGCGGAGGGGCCTGAGGCAGCCGCCGGCTCCTGCTCAGCATCTTTGGGGGGCTCCGGCTTGCCCTCAGCCCCCTCTGTCGGCTCAGGCTCTGCCTTCGGGGCGTCTTCCTTGGCTGCCTCGGCGTCTTTCTCGCCTTCCTTGTCTTCGGGCTTGGTGGCGTCCTGGGCATCCTTCTCCTGCTTCTCCTCTTTGCCCTCCTTCACCTCTGGGGTCTCGGCAGCGGCCTGGGTCTCATTCTCCTTTGGGGTTCCCTCCTCTTCTGTCCCGGCTCCTTCGGCCTTCTTGTCTTTGTCCTTGGCCTTCTCATCATTCACATTGTACCCCTTCTTCTTCTTGCTCAGTTTGCCTCCCATCTTGGAGTTCTGTAACAACACGACACAAAACAAAACGAGAAAGGGTTACTCGAGGCTCTAGACAGAAGGTCTGCGTCCCCCCAAATTCATGGGTTGACATTCTAAACCCCTGGGTGACAGTATTAGGAGGTGGGGTGGGGTGGGTGGCCTTCCGGAGATGATTACGACATGCTGGTGGGGCCCTCATGGACATATTAGCACCCTCATAGAAGCAACCCCGGCACAGACTTCTCTGGCCCCCTTCCCCATGTGCCCTCAAGCCAGGAACCAGCCTCCTATAATCTCAAAGCAGGTCCTCACCAGATACCAAATCTGCCCACATCTCGATCTAGGACTTCCCACCCTAGCAGAACTGAGAGAAATCAATTGTTATTGTTTACAAGCCACTATGCTGCTGCTGCTGCTAAGTCGCTTCAGTCGTGTCAGACTCTGTGCAACCCCATAGATGGCAGCCCACCAGGCTCCCCCGTCCCTGGGATTCTCCAGGCAAGAACACTGGAGTGGGTTGCCATTTCTTTCTGCAATGCATGAAAGTGAAAAGTGAAAGTGAAGTCGCTCAGTCACATCTGACTCTTAGCAACCCCATGGACTGCAGCCTACCAGGCTCCTCCATCCATGGAATTTTCCAGGCAGAGTACTGGAGTGGGGTGCCACTGCCTTCTCCAACAAGCCACTCAATCTATGGTAATTAGCTACAGCAGCGCTAAGATGCTTGTCAAGTATAAAAACTGAAAGAGGCTTGTTTACAAAGTGAAGGTTCAGAACACTACTGAACCATGGGTAAATCATACGCTACAAGTATTTCATCACAGTTAAAAATCAAATAGAATTTAAACAATGAATCATTTAAAGTATCTGATCAGTAGTAAGCCAAGGACATACCCAGCTAAAATCAAAGAACAGTGATTAAAAAGACTAAGACTGTCAACTGCAAAGAGAAACGGAGCCACTTTTGTGTATCTGCTTCCTCATGTCCAGCTCAAACACCAAGGACTGAACAAAATGGCAGTGACAGCCGTTTTAGATTTATGGGAGAACTAGTGAAAGGTGTCATAATTTTAAAACACATTCCAGAGAAATGACAAAAAAAAAATCACACAGATCTCAAATTTCAAGAAAATAATCTCAAGCTTCAAACTCCGCTATTCGTATAGGCACTCACATCTTCAAAGACCAAAGGCAAGGAGGACTTGGTCTATCTCATTAAGAAGGACCCATTAAAGGAAAACTTGCTCAGAAAAGAGTGTCTCCAGTTACATTTGGTTTGTTGATTATGTCAACTTGTATTCATTGCTTTTCAAAGTATTTTTGGCTTAAAGAAATAGTTCCATAGTAATATAACAATGTCCTTCATGATCAATTTCCTGATGAGAATTCAAACTAGACACTCAACTCTAACAGTCATTAACGGCATTTTCACTCAAAGGTAAGTCTCCAAGTTCCTGGAGGCTGACACTGACTCTGGTATAAGAACCTGTGAGTGTACTTGATCCTGAAATCTTTCTCCTCTGGTACTAAAGCATTCATCCAGATCAATCATCAGGTATAAATTTAGTTCAAATGTATTTTTATGGCATCATATCAGTGGGAATCCACTGAAATGTTGCTCTTTGGAGGCAAACTGGTTGCTTTTCCTTGATGAAGTGTGGCAAAAATCACATGGCAATATTCTCTTTGTTCCCCACAAATAAGTTCAGGAGAAAAAGAGAGGAGAGAACGAACGTACCCTGTGCTTTGCGTCCCCACATACAGGTGACACCTCTGGTTCTGTTTCAGATCAGAACTGACCCCTGGCAGAATTATACTGTACTCTGTGATGTGGTTTTTTTTTTTTAAGTATTTTCCATTTAGAATAGAAAATTTTCTGCTTATTCATTCCATTCCTTGGACTCATGATTCAGGACAGTGATAACCTACATTTATCTTATTTAAGAGCCGGGTGTTAGATACAAAAGTGCTATTCTTCAGTCAAAATTTGTCTCACCATGATGTACGTGAATTTCCTGTCCAGAATGACTTTAATAGTTGGGGAGGGAAAAAAAAAAAAAAGGCAATAAACCAAAAGATGACGAAAATACTGTTCCTGTTCTCAAAGAAGATCTTTATTATGTTATCAAAGTAAGAATTTCTCTTATACACATTTCTTTTTCAAAAGGGAGTGACTTTGTCATAACCTACTTCAGACATCCGACAGGCTATATTTGATTTAATTTGGGGTTATTTTTCCCTCACAAGTGAGAGCAAGCATATATGGTAAAAATACTTTAAGTGCACCTTTATCCTGTAAGCAATCACAAAACATAAATGAAAATATGAAGAAATAAACTGGAGCAGTATTTTAAATTATAGTTTAAACTCTTCCACTGAATTCTAAATTACCCAGTATGTATGAATGGTGCATGTCAAAATGTCAACTGATATTTCAAGATATTTTGGTACATTAGGTTAGAGCTGCTGCTGCTGCTAAGTCACTTCAGTCACATCCAACTCTGTGACCCCATAGATGGCAGCCTACCAGGATCCTCCGTCCCTGGGATTCTCCAGGCAAGAACACTGGAGTGGGTTGCCATTTCCTTCTCCAATGCATGAAAGTGAAAAGAGAAAGCAAAGTCGCTCAGTCGTGTCTGACTCTTAGCGACCCCATGGACTGCAGCCCACCAGGCTCCACTGTCCATGGGATTTTCCAGGCAAGAGTACTGGAGTGGGGTGCCGTTGCCTTCTCCAGTTAAGAAACAGAAAACCTGGCAGGTCTGCCTGTAGGAGCTTCTCCCAATTCCATAATAGAAACCCATGAACCAACTTAGAAAGTACAGAAGACAAAGTATAAATGTGGCGGGTGTATGACCATTACCAAGTGTCCTCTCTGAAATACTCAGCATGAAATTGTATACAGCTATCCCTAGAGACGTAGAGTCATGTTAGTTTACAAACCTAAAATCTACTGTACTAAAATTGGTGTTCTGAAACACAGTTACGGCCAGTCTCTCTCTATTCTTTGTTTCTGGGCAGGAAATGAACGTACATAATCAAATTCTAAGTAAGAAAGTATGTCTCCACTCCTACCGGTCTTTGAAAGTTAATAAACACTATTACTTTTTGCAAATTTTCCTGTGTTAGTTATAGTGAGGTATCAGAGGAAGTCTTACAGAATTCTCTAGAACACTGGAAAAGCAGAACAGTCTGATTATTTCTCAAGAAAATATGAGTGAAAACCTTGCCAACAACCAGGGATAAATTAGAATTCTACTTTCAAGTCTATTAACTGTTTCCAGGGGTCCAGGAGCAACCCCAATCCCAAATATGTTACTAAAGTATTTTATTTATCTTCTCAACAGCACCATGAGATCCTAAGTATACCATTAGTATCTTCCTTTTATCCTTATCCAAATTCTAACTAGCTGAGTTCAAGGAGCAGTGTCATAAAAGAAAAAGGCCAAGTCCTACAAAATTAGGTGAGGTAGGATGGCAATGTCTAGGTTGCCATAGAGAGCTCCACTGAGAAATTAGCAAGTGGGCAAAGTTCTCATCTCAGGAAGGGTACCCATCCTGAGTCACAAGGTTGGTGCAGATCTAGGGTGACTCAAGATGTCGATTCAAGATGTTGACATGATTAGGACAAATTACAGATTTTCTGGCACCCTCTGTCCCTGTAACTTTTTATCATCCCATTTGCTAATGGAGCTTTGTATCAAAATCCTAAAGAAATAAGGGGTGGTGGGCATATTTTTTTCTCTTATTTCTATTACTTATAATTTTAAAAGAAATCAGTTGGTGCAGAAATTCAGAAGTTTGAGCTTCTAAATTAAAAAACAAACAAACAAAAAAACAGTTAAACACACACACAAGCACATCAACAAGTAATCCATCCTGGAAGGTACTTAAACCCAAATCTTTCCATGATAGCTCAGCTGGGAAAGAATCCGCCTGCAATGTAGGAGACGCTGGTTTGGGAAGATCTGCTGGAGAAGTGATAGGCTAACCACTCCAGTATTCTTGGGCTTCCTTGTGGCTCAGCTGGTACAGAATCCACCTGCAGTGTGGGAGACCTGGGTTTGACCCCTGGGTTGGGAAGATCCCCTGGAAAAGAGAAAGGCTACCCACTCCAGTATTCTGGCCTGGAGAATTCCATGGCCTGTATAGCCCATGGGGTCACAAAGAGTCAGACACAACTGAGCAACTTTCTTTTACAAGCTACAAAGAAAGGGCTAGGCGACCTTTGCATTTCTCCACATTGGGACATTTACCAGCCACTGAGTGACATAGCAGGAAAACTCAGACCTGTGCACTGAACTAAGCTCTCCATGTTGATATGACAACCAAACACTAAAGTTGATTTATTAGTTACACATCGCAGAGGAAAGCAAACTCAGGAGTTGTCCTTTGAAATTACAAAAGAACTGTATGTTACAAGGGCCAAACTACAGACTGATGGCTTCAAACTGGCCTGGAAAACAACTGACAACCAACAGCAAGAGAGAGAAACTTCACTGTTTTTAACCTTGAAAATGCTGGACAGGAATTACTTCATGGAGATGTTGCACATGCCCTTTCATGAGCCTGCAATAAGTGCTAGTTTCTTTCCCCCATCATTTAATTTCGCAATTCTTAGATAATTATGCGCTTGTAAACTGTAAGAGGATAGTAGGACACAGGTTCCACAAACACACTCTAGAATCAGGAATTAGAAGCGCTGGGATTAAAATATTTTTAAAGGGCATCAAGACTTTTGGTATCTGCGTTCCAAGGGTGCTCCTGCTGACTCAATGTGTGTGGAGAAGAAGTTTTTGTGGTTATCTGTTGTTGCCACATGTGCACGAATGCTAAGTTGCTTTAGTCTTATCCAACTGTGTGACCCTGTGGACTGTAGCCTGCCAGGCTCCGCTGTCCATGGGATTCTCCAGGCAAGAATACTGCAGTGGACTGACATACCCTCCTCCAGGGGACCATCCTGAGCCAGGGGTGGGACCTGTTATCTCTAGCGTCCCCTGCACTGGCACCACCTGGGAAGCCCCTATTGTCACCTATTACTCCCATACTGCTAATATTAATATTAGCCTACTTCTTTGATTTGATTTTTAAATGTACTTAAGATTCTTGAGGTTAGGAATCTTACCCAAAAATCATTTCCCAGACAGAAGTAAAAATTACCGATCAGTCATCAAATCTACTTCCTCCCAATTTGAGCTCATACTCAGTGATCATAGAAGAAACATCATTTTATCTCCCCACTAATTCTGTCACCTGGTCCATGGAAACAAACAAAAAAAACTCCCTCTCAGTTCTCAGGATGAACAGAGAATCCAAATTCTTTAATTAAAACTCTTCGTTTTACTCATATTATATGCATATGTGAAAGACCAAAAAAAATGACCTACACTTTATCTCAGGTAATAAGCTATCAAATGCCACCACCTATGTTTTTTTTCCCACAGATGAAACTTTTCTTTTATAAAGTCCCAAATCATTTCATATTTTTCAGGTACTACAGTATTCAAAATGGCTCACAGCTGTCGTGTGACTTATCTGCTCCTCCATTCTTATAAAAGTGAGCCTCTATCTAGTTAATTAATCCCCCTTGGCTATATACACAAATACTCCAGAAGAATGAAAATTCTCCTTTTTGGTGAAGAGAGAAAGTGACATTCTAGCACTGCTATGTGATCAAAGCAACCTGGAAGGGAAGGTGGGGAAACAAGAGCGAAGCTTTGAGAATCAGAAGGAAGATCAGTGGCGGGTATGAAGCCCTGGAGCCCAGTCCTTTGCCCACACCTCACATCAGGACTCAGAACAAGATCACATCCATGTGATAGAGTACCTTCCTTGCCTTACCTTAAGTAAGGTAAGGCATTTTTTGGCCTCAGAAATAAATCCATGAAGTAAATAATAAATGGCCTCAAAATTAGATTTTAATTGTTTCTCCAAAACAAATATTTGGAGGATTTTGTTGAGTCTTTGGGCTAACAAGTATTTTTTTTCTTGTAAATGGAATTCCTGTTTACAAGGTAATGGTCAAACAATATATATCCATGAAGAGAAAAAAATGTAATTCTACATATCACCACTACTGCAAACCTTAAAAGAATTTTCTTTGAGGCATTCAGGTGAAGAAGTAACTTGAAATATTATATGGTAATAATGATACTCTAATAGACAAAGATAGTCATCTCCACAAAGCTCTTCAAATTCTTTGATCCTTTTGCTCCAGGAAGGCCATCAAAGAACACGGAAGATGGTCTTTAGCCATTCAAATCATCTAAGTTTGTGTTTATTTTGTACACACAATCCCAGGACATGCTAGGCAAAATTACATCTGTATTAGATGAACCATAATTCTTGCAAATTCTAATATGATCATCTAGGACTTTTCCAATATGTTTTTAAAGAACGTGCTGCAATGCAGGAAACGCAGGTCAGAAAGATCCCTTGGAGTAAGGCATGGCAACCCACTCTAGTATTCTTGCCTGGAGAATCCCATGGACAGGGGAGACTGGTGGGCTGCAGTGCATAGAGTCACAAAGAGTTGGACACGATTAAAACAGCTGAGCGTGCACATCAGCATAGCCGACCAAATTAAAACTTAAGCTTTCATTTTGGGAAAATAAAAGTAGAGAGGCAGAGGACAAAATGTCATTTTGGAAAAATTATAAATATTTTCTTTACAACTCATGTCAAAAACAAGCCACCGAGCACTCACTCACAGTATTATCATTTCCTTTGGAAGGAACCACTTTTACTCTGTTTTGCTTTGAACTGAATTGAGCCCAGAAAATGGAATATTTCTTCTAAGAAAAAAAAAAATTTTTTTTTTCATTTGCTCATAAAGGCCTGTTACCTTTTCATGGATCCCCTTGCATGTTTAGAATCTGACTAGAAAATAGTTTTACCTAAGAAATCTCTCATGAGTTGCTTGTTTCCAAAATCAAGGGGTACTTCATTTCTACATCTACTGTAATGGAAAGCTATACCACCCAAAACTAGGACACAGCTGCATTGTTACAGAGCTACATTTGAGATTTTGTTTGGAGTTTATCGTAAGTTAGAAAAGAGTTCCAGTCAGTTATAGATTTTTAATACCAACATCTTTGCTTTGGGAATATCAGCATGAGGTCATGGTGACTTTAATACAGTAAGAGCAAAGATTCACTGCGTGCTAAGTTGCTTCAGTCGTGTCTGTCCGACTCTGTTCAACTCCATGGACTGTAGCCTGCCAGGCTCCTCTGCCCATAGGATTCTCCAGGCAAGAATACTGGAGTGGGTTGCCATTCCCTTCTCCAGGGACTCTTCCCAACTCATGGGGAACCCGAATCTCCTTTGTCTTCTGCACTGGCAAGCGAGTTCTTTGCCACTTCTCCAGGGGATTGCAAATACTCCTCTTTACCTCCCTTGACTGCATATGAATATCTGCTCTTCCCTGGATCCAGTCCTTCTCTGCACTTTAACTTATAGAAACTGAAGCCAAATATTCAATCCTACAAGCTTCTTGAGGAGGACAGCTTCACAGGCAAGATAAAAGATCTAACAGTAAAAGATTTAAATCTTGACTCCATCCTGCGCCAAAGGCAAAGTGATGGTAGTAGCAACTGGAAGCCCACTGGAATAGTTTCCCTGTTCCCAGTGCTAAGAAAAGGAGGCCACTAGTAGACTATGTGAGTGGAGTCCCTGAGCCAAGCTGGTCCTGAGTGGTCTCTATAGAAAGCAGTTCCTCCCCTTCCATTGACTGAGGTTCTCAAATAACCTGGCTACCACGTGAAAACACAGGGCTCAGCCACTCTGCCCATATATTGCTTTGCTTTCCATCATGACAACTGTCTGTGTTTTAAGACACAGGAACTCAAAACCCTACCTACCAGGATAGGACCTAATCAATATTTTAGCCATTGTGAAAGTGTTACGGTTTTCCAAAAAAAAAAGATGTTTCTGGGACTCCTATTTACTCTTTCCTTTCTTTAGTCTGAAATAAAGCACTAAGTAATCTGGTTGTGTTCAGTGAGAGAGAATAGGGTAAATATTGGATTGAAAGGAATTTTAAGCGGGAGAAATAATAATGTCATCACCAACTGTTCTTAGAGGCAGGTCTAAGGAATAGCATGCCACTGGGCATTCTAGAAGAGTCCCTCTAGATAGCTGGGTCATCCAAAGAACTCTCAAGAACCATTCTGCATTCTGAAAGGAAAACTATTGGTGATTAAATGTAAAATGTCTATCTCAGCCCATGTACTGAATTTTAGATGTTCTGCTACGCAGATGATCACCTTCATTTAGGTAGCATTCTGTTGGTTTCATTCATTAGTTGGCTTCCCATACCTTCGGATGAAAAATGCAAGTCCCAATTATAGCACTGACTCTCTTCAGAAAATGCAGCCTTGCATCATGTCACAGTTTCTAGGCATTAACCACCTGGAAACCACAGGGATTATGTGTTTACTATAAGCTCCTACAATGACTACATCTTTCATGACATTTCCCAGTTCCATTTCTCCTTAGCATAATTCTGTATTTTTGTTGCTTTGTCAATGAACAATGATGTAATTCTGTGACAATGAAAATCACTGGCATACATTAACTGGTGTATAAAACAAAACAAGAAAATGATTAACAGTATTTCTCCATATGGCCTGAAGTTTACACTATTTGACTTCAATGCTATTCCTATTTATATCGCTCTCTGTGCTATCATCTAGGCATTTTTCTATATAGGACAGCTTGAATCATACAAAGGTCTCATCCACTGCCAAGTTTCTACTTTGAAAATACGAATTTGGACTAATCAATCATTTCATCTAGAACCAGGAGACTATAAAGTTCTTAGGGATAATAAGCAGATTACAGTGAAAAAGATGACGCCAAGTCTATGGCAAAACCTAACATGAATATGAAACAGTATGTGTCAGAGACTGAAGTGTTATTTCTGGTTTGATTGCTGCTTCATGGTGTGATCAAGATGAGGAATAGTGTCTCCTTTTGATTCTGTTTCCATCTGTGAGGCAGATATATTTTCTGCTGATTATAAGATGGAAACAGAATCAAAAAAAGACTATTCGTCTTGATCACATCATGAGAACCAATCAAGATTTCTTGACAAAGTTAAATATGTGGTCATAGCAAATTAAACTGTGTCACTCTGCAAATTCAGGGCTATAAAAACTCAACAGGTTTAAATACAAGACAATCCAATTATTGTTTTTTTAAGTAACATATAAAGTTAGAACTGACTCATAAAATGCATCTGCAGACAAACATCACCAGACATGCTGGTTTCATAATGATTCTGGCTGAAAAAATCCAAGTTGTTGATCAAACCTACCTGCATTTGCTTCAGGTAGGTCTGATCAACAACTTTGGTTTTTTTTCTTTTTTTTACCTTAAGGGAAGAATTTTAAAAGTATGGAGAAACACAACAAAGTCAAAGTACATTTACAATAAGAGTAGAGAGGGGGAAATCTAAAACATGATTGTTATGTCCAAAAATTTCTGTTTTTAATAAATGACTGGCCTTTTCCTTTCAAATGCCAAAAGTTTTATTCTAGAAGAGAAAAATGAAATAAAGATAATATTGCCTATGTGTATTTTCAGTATTCCTACCAGGGCGCACTATGTCATAATGACTTGCTCTTAGGTGTTATCAATGCCTGGTGATAATGTCCATTGTTGGAATTGTTGTCGGTATCTGATTCAATGAAAGCTTCCATTCAGTAACATCACCAACATTTAGGGATGGGAATGTCCTCCAGGGAGAGGGTACTACAGTAAGAATTGTCAACCCATGTCTAAATTTCTAAGCAAACCTATTAAATACGAGTAAAATTTTAGAGAAACATTTTCAAAGTTAATTTATTTCCCTGTCACAATGAAAGTGTTCAACATTGTAAAAATGTACTGTAAAATGTGCAAATCTGTGGAAGGCACACAGACACACAAACACTCACCCTGCTACAACCCAATTTTCCTAGAGAGCTGGTTAAGATGAGTTATAACTACAAAGTCAGAAAGCTCTCTTACAGAAAGGGAAATTAATCACAAATGACATTTCCATTCTCCTTTATGAAGTCCAGGCCCTAAAAAGCATTCTCTAGTATCTTTAAAGATCTCTCATCAAAAATTCAACCCGCAGGGACTTCCCTGGTAGTCCACTGGTTAAGGCTCTGTGCTTCCAGTGTCAGGGGTGTGGGTTCAATCCCTGGTCAGAGAATGAAGATTCCACATGCTCGGATAAAAACAAAAATCCAACATGCAGAGTTGACTTAAGAAGTTAAAATCTTCAGAAATTATTCTAGATTTAAAAATAGACTTGCTCTTTAGTAGGAAAAGAAATTTTTTCAAGTTAAAAGTAAGACACAGCAGAGAACACGAGAGCAAAAAGTCTACTTTAGTCTAGCATGAGGGTTCAGTTCAGTTCAGTCGCTCAGTCGTGTCCGACTCTTTGCAACCCCATGAATCGCAGCACGCCAGGCCTCCCTGTCCATCACCAACTCCCAGATTCACCCAAACTCATGTCCATCAAGTCAGTGATGCCATCCAGCCACGAAGGTTAGACATACAGAAACAATTAAAATGAGACAGCAAAAAATTAGTTTTCCCAGAAGAGATGACCTTTAGTTGAAGTTGGGAGACAGACAAGGTGGAGTTGGAAACAGTAGAAATAAAGTATTTATACACTAGAACTTACTCTGTCTAGGACTCTCTTACTATTTAATCTTTACATACATCAACCCATTAGCCCATAATCTCATCAATCCTACAAGAAATTATTACCACTTCCACTTTATTACAAGGAAACTAAGCCAAATAACCGGAGAAGGCGATGGCATCCCACTCCAGTACTCTTGCCTGGAAAATCCCACGGACGGAGGAGCCTGGTAGGCTACAGTCCATGGGGTCGCGAAGAGTCAGACACGACAGAGCGACTTCACTTTCACTTTTCACTTTCATGCATTGGAGAAGGAAATGGCAACCCACTCCAGTGTTCTTGCCTGGAGCATCCCAGGGACAGGGGAGCCTGGTGGGCTGCCATCTATGGGGTCGCACAGAGTCGGACACGACTGAAGTGCCTTAGCAGCAGCAGCAGCAGCATCAAGCCAAATAACCTACCCAACATGACACAACTGGCACTCTGGAAATAGTGGTGTGAAGCCACACACTCTGTCTCTGGAGTGAGGTCTCTTAAACACTATGATAAACTGCCTTGAAAGATGACTAAGCTACCTTTAAATGAAAATAGGAAATTGGAAAGCATTTATGTTAGAGCAAACAAACAGGATGCTTTCAAATTGTGGTGCTGGAGAGACTCTTGAGAGTCCCTTGGACTGCAAGATTAAACCAGTCAATCGTAAAGGAAATCAACCCTGAAGATTCACTGGAAGGACTGATGCTGAAGCTGAAGCTCCAATACTTTGGCCATCTGATGCGAAGAGCCAACTCATTGGAAAAGACCCTGATGCTGGGAAAGATTGAGGGCAGGAAGAGACGGCAGCAACAAAGGATGAGATGGTTGGATGGCAAATCAACTCAATGGACATGAATCTGAGTGAACTCTGGGACGCAATGGAGAACAGGAAGCCTGGCGTTCTGCAGTTAGGATTGCAAACAGTCAGACACAACTTAGTGACTAAACAAAAAACAACAACTACAAATTCCTGACTGAAGAATCTAGCCAAGAGTGTATGAAAAACTTATTTACACTTTGGAGCTACTGAGGACTTATCTACCTGGAGGGAGGGGTGATGGAACATAATCTATCAAGGTTGCCTAACAGAATGTTTATACCTACATGGCAGAAAGCAGAAAACCAGATTTTTCCAGGAAGGGGGGAGGAGGTGTCAGAAGTCAAGAAAGAATTTTAGGAAGCAGCTTGGAGGAGTTAGATTCTGCTACAAAATTGAATTTTAAAAACAACAAACCAAGAACAGAAATTATGCAACTTGATCTTGTGATGAGTTGTTTACTACTGACCCTGGAGTGACTCAGGTAGGAGTGAAGACATTCACCTCTTTGGAAAAGGCTCAAAAGAGACATGAGCCAGAAAAGATATCTACAAAGGCCCACACTGAAGGGTTTTGGTGAAGTGAAAGCAATCTCAGGGCAACAATTTACAATTTTGTCAGTATTGGATTTTATTTGCTTGTTAGGATTTGGAGAAGGAAATGGCAACCCACTCCAGTGTTCTTGCCTGGAGAATCTCAGGGACGGGGGAGCCTGGTGGGCTGCTGTCTATGGGGTCGCACAGAGTCGGACACAACTGAAGTGACTTAGCAGCAGCAGCAAGGATTTGGAAGAACTGAAAATACATATGGGAAGATGGGATGAGACAAAGAATGAAGAGAGAAACTAAAGTGGAAAGATAAAGGAGAAATAACAGACAGGGCAGAGTTCTTAAAGACTGTCAGTCAAGATTAAGCTTGGTAAGCAGGAACCCTTGCTATACAGATGGAGGAGGGAGAGGAGTTCAGCGAATTTCAAATCCAGTGGTTTTCCCAGACTGGCCATTGGCATGGTTCTCTTTTAAGTTCATGTAGTCAAATCAGATTATTCCAGACCAAAGACTCAATAAGGTCTCTCTAGAGTCAACATGAGATCACGTGTCTTGGAAATAGCCATTGACCTGTGGTACTTTGTCTTCTCAGTTCTTTCATGTAACAGTTAAGAGATTTCTCAAGTACTGGAAGGAAAAGGACTGATATTTCATCAACTAAAATGTTTGAAAATGCTAAAGAATGAATACAGTGACCACTAAACCAAGAGAGGCCTTATTGTGAAACAATCTGATGTACAAAAGGAGACCAAATAGGTTTAGTGCATTACAAAGGAGTTTAAGAGTTTCTTAGATAACAAATGCATAGTTGATATCTAGACCCATATTTTATGTAAATATAAAAATGAAATTAATTTCTTTGTTGCTAAAGCCAAAATTTATTTATTTTTAATGTTTACGTTGGAGTACAGTTGATCAACAGTGTTGTGTTAGTTTCTGGTATAAAGCAGAGTGATTCCGTTTTGCATATACATGTATCTATTCTTTGAAGGCAGGAGGAGAAGCGATGACAGAGGATGAGATGGTTGAGTGGCATCATCGATTCGATGGACATGAGTTTGAGTAAGCTCCAGGAGTTGGTGATGGACAGGGAAGCCTGGCGTGCTGCAGTCCATGGGGTCCCAAAGAGTCAAACATGACTGTGCAACTGAATGGATTCTTTTTCAAATTATTTTCCCATTAAGGTTATTACAGAGTATTGAGTAGAGTTCCTTGTGCTGTACAGTAGAACCTTGTTGGTTATCGATTTTAAATATAACAGTGTATACAAGGAATGTTAATTCTTAAGAACCTAATTACTACCCTATTATTTCCTTACTATGCAATCTAGTCTTAGATAAGCCTCTATTTTTGGTTATTTATCTATACCATCATTTCTTAACCCTTTTACATTGGGTTGTATTGTGTTGGAAGTTTTAGCAGTAAGATAGACTGGACCCCATTTCAACATCAACCTGTAGTCTAACTTCAGATTTATTCAATGTAAATATAATGAAACCAGAACAAATATTCAGTTTCAAGTTATAGGCTCAGAAGATGAGTTTATACAACCATATAAATTGAGTTATATAAACTGGGCTTTCACTTAGCAGTGGAAATAAGGCTAAATTAAAACTGAAATGTCCATTCCATTAAATGGGACATGGCCAAGTTCCAGGGATCATCCATGATGAAAAACTCTAAAGCATTAGAAGCCATCACATAATTAAAATGAGAAGACACAGAAACTACTACGCTACTATTGACAAGGCATTTTTCTTTTAGATTACTATGTGTATATCGTAAAGATCAATTTTTCAAAGTACATCTAATTGATTCTACAAGCTTTGAGCGTAAAACCCCGAATTGACGCTGTTGTTATAAATATGGCAGATGATGGTTAAGCTTGTCTTGGAATAACCAAATGCAGGCCTCATGCAGAGGGTTTCTTATCACCCCACTTTTAAAATATCCTACCACACAGAGCAAACACCATCAGAGAACATGTATTATTCATTCTCATCAATTGTCTAATATGCTTTTAGAGTCTGCTGTACACACACATCGTTATTTATTTGCACTTAACGGGTGAGGTGGTCCTTTCAAAAGCCACGCTTAACTGCATTCTAACATATGAGTTTAAATGAATCACCTGCTCTTTTAGTCAATAAAGCTGGTAAAGGAACAACAATCAGCCCAGGAAATGCAAGCCACTGAGATCACTTCTGAACCATTCCTCTCTTCCAAAGACCCAGGAAACTAGCATGTCTTATCACCACAGCTAATTTTGAACTCTCAAAACAGAGTTTTTAAAGCACAGGGAAAAACTTACAGGAGCTAAGGTGGATTAGACATACCATCATGGGCTCTGGAGCTGAACCGGACTTGCTCAGTGTGGCTCATCCGACAAAGAGAGGCCGGTGGCCAAGGAGACAGAGGCGGCCACCCACACCGAGAAGAACTGCAACTTCATTCCAGTAATTTCCACCTCCAATCACAAAGGGAGGCCTGCACTCTCTGTGAACACCTGAAGCCACCATATACTGACATTTTAACGTTCTTCTTCCTCTCCCATGGCACCAACAGCAAATGCAGTATTTCCAGTCCTGACCATTTTTGATGACAATCATTCTAAAATTCTCTATACGCATCCTTGATTTTTGTTTTATTTTTAATTTATTTATTTTAATTGGAGGCTAATTACAATATTGTAGTGGTTTTTGCCATACATTGACATGAATCAGCCATGGGTGTACATGTGTCCCCCCCATCCTGAACCCCCTTCCCATCTCCCTCCCCATCCCATCCCTCAGGGTCATCCCAGTGCACCAGCCCTGAGCACCCTGTCTCATGCATCGAACCTGGACTGGCAATCTATTTCACATATGATAATATACATGATTCAGTGCTATTCTCGCAAATCATCCCACCCTCGCCTTCTCTCACAGAGCCCAAAAGTCTGTTCTTTACCTCTGTGTCTCTTTTGCTGTCTCACATATAGGGTCAGTGTTACCATCTTTCTAAATCCCATACACACACACACACACACACACACACCCTTGATTTTTAAACAAAGAATCTGTTTTCTTGGTGGTGTGCTTAGCACAAATAAGGATTCAGTAAATATATTCTGAATTAAGATACAATGCATTAAATCCACAAGCAAATAGTATGTGCTATATCTATCTTCAAAAGGCTACTGCAATAGAGTTTAAGCAAGAGTGTAACATTTCATGTCATCTGTCATCTGCCCTCTCCATACAAATCAAGTTTATTTCTCAAAACTTCTCAGTCAAACATTCTATCCCAAGCTGTCCATGTTCATACTCCCTGCCATGCTTTTGCCTTTTTCAAAACTGAGCATCTTGGCTACTTAATGAAGCACTGAAGAGACATTAAAGTTTGAGTCTCAGGGGGCTGTGAGATTTAAAAACACAACTGAGGGGTGTTTCTTCCTAACCATGCAACTACCGAAAAAGAGACTGTCTTTTATTCCCAGACCAGGCATATCACAAAAGCTCAACAGATACCTTTTCAAGTAATGAATCAATGGGAAAGAATTCTAATTAAAGCAACTAGATTCAATGCCAATTTGTTCCTTATTCATGATGTCATTTGAAGCGAAGTCAGTCAAATTTTCTTTTTGGTTGATATTTCAATATAATGTGTCAAACAGTAGCAGCGAAATCTGTGTATGTAGAAATCACCAGTGAGGAGCCTGTTAAAAATGTAGAACCAGGGTCTCATTACAGAGGTTAATTAGGGCGTCCAGAGTGGGTCCCAAGAATCTGTTTTTCAACACATTGAGCAGGTGGAGTCAAAGCTGGTGGCTCAGAGTCATTATTGAGAAACACAGATATATGGAGTTTGAAGAGACACTGAGTCAGTTAAGGGATTTTTCTCCATCTGTAAAAACTGAAACATGAAACCAGTGTGATTGCTGGTGGCTACAAAGCTAAAAACAATCATGGCAGAACATCTAGCTGGGTCTAACCCGGAAATAAGGGTGGAAAGAATGGGGTGGTATCAGCCCCAGTGAATGAGCCATTTTGTCTTTGAGTTCTCTTTGCTACGAGAATTATCTGGGCTTATTCTCCTTCTCCCAAACGTCCCAGTATTCAATCATGCCCAGCTTCCCTGGTGGCTCAGATGGTAAAGAATCTGCCTGCGATGAGGGAGACCCAGGTTCGATCCCTAAGTCGGGAAGAACCTCTAAAGGGCATGGCAACCCACTCCAGTATGCTTGCTTAGAGAATTCCATAGACATAGGATCCTGGCAGTCTCCAGTCCATGGGGTTGCAAAGAGTCAGACACAACTGAGCGAGTAACACACACCACCACTCTGCCAGCCCCTCCCCACCACGCTCCTCCCTAGGCCCCTCATTTTAGCCATGTGGGACCCCGCAGGAGCACCCCACTTAGAAGAGCAAGGCTCCTCCCTTGTTACCCTAGCAACTCTGCCCATTACTGGAGCGGAGACAGAGCTCAGTGGATATTCGGCTCTGTAAACTCCCTTCTTACATAACATGAGGATTGCACTGTTGTTCAAGGTTCACAGTCCGCCCTGTTGAGACAATACCGTTTTCAGAAGCATCCATTTTAGTAATTGAGAGTTCACGTTTCAGAAAACAGGTTTTCCTTTTTTAGTTTCAAACGGAACTTTGATGGCTTGCCAATGAGTTTTGAGACCCGATCCAACACTCTGTGGGCGTATGGGCAATGGGGTCAGCAGGCCAAGTTCAGCTACGTGAACTTGGGCATGAACATTAACCTCAGCAAACGCAGCCTCAATCATAAAAGAAAAAAGAGGGAGAGGAGGTTATTAACAGCACTTAAATGGAGAATTTTCAGGAAAGGACATAGTTCAACTAAAGATACACAGTAGGTACTCAGTAATTTTTTTGTTTACTCTTTTACCTAAAACCATTTCTCAGTTGTGTCAACATATAAATACAGAGTAATCTTGAATTTCAAGATTAAGGAAAACAGGTGAATACAAATTAGTATATTCAAAACAGGCAAAAAAATGAAAATGGATCCAACTGTAATCAAACTAGTAATCACTTCCACTAATGTTTACATTCTGTATTGAAGCCCGCAATATCCATTCTATAATCTGTAGATTTTCAAAGCAATACATGATACTATATGGGCAAAATCTTAAAATGATGAGAACAGATGTTGGTTCTTGGACATGAGTCCGCCTTCTCCCCAGGTTACTGGCCTCCTGACTAACGCAGGCTTTCCTTCCCAGTCAACAGTCTCTAGTATTGGTTTTCGAGCAGTGAGCAGCCAAACCTGAGTTAAGTAACACTGGGAAAAGATGAATGCCAAACTGGAACACTAAAGGACCCAGTGTGCCCAGCATCCATGAGAAAATGCTACGGGGAAAATCAGAAGGGACAAAGGGTCTTAAAATGTGCTTTAGAGCAACCTTGGGAGAAGGGAGAGTCTTCTCCTGACTATTTCTCTCTCTTACTGCTTCAGATTGAGCAACTGTGGTGAAGGGCCATACAGAGCACCCCTGTTGTGCCCACTTCACCTGTCTGGAGTTCACACAGTAAGAAAGAATGAAGTTTGGGCACATGCTACCCCAGAGATGAACCTTGATGACATTACAAAATAGCCAGACATCAAAGGACAAACACTATATGATTATACTTATATGAGGTACCCTAAGGAGTTAAATTCATGAGACAAGAAACAGAGGAGAGGCTACCAGGGGCTGAGGGATGCTGATGGTAAAGCAGAATTTTTACTTAATGGGTACAGAGTTTCTACTTGAGATGATGAAAAAGTTTCAGAAATAGAAGTGGTGATGGGTGCACAGCACTGTGAATGTAATTAATACCACTGAATTAACTGAACATTTAGCAATGGTTAAGTTGACAAATTTTATGTTAAATGTATTTTTTCATAATTTACTGCTGCTGCTACTGCTAAGTCACTTCAGTTGTGACCGACTCTGTGCGACCCCATAGATGGCAGCCTACCAGGCTTCGCTGTCCCTGAAATTCTCCAGGCAAGAACACTGGAGTGGCTTGCCATTTCCTTCTCCAATGCATGAAAGTGAAAAGTGAAAGTGAAGTCGCCCAGTCGTGTCCGACTCTTAGCGACCCCATGGTCTGCAGCCTACCAGGCTCCTCCATCCGTGGGATTTTCCAGGCAAGAGTACTGGAGTGGGGGTGCCATTACCTTCTCTGTTCCATAATTTAACGGAGTTTTAAATGTAATACACAAACTATTGAGTGTACACTTTAAACAGGTGGATGTATGGTATGTGAATTACATCTCAATAAAGTTGAGATGTACAAAATGATAATATCAATAAACCTTTTCCTTCGGAATATCTTATTCTTCACCTACAGCTATAAAATAATACATTTAAATACAAAGTAAAAGAAGGAATTACCAGATATCCTTTCTAGGTCTCAGGAAAAAAATTCAGGCAAGAAGCCAGTCACTTCTCTATTTTTGCCTATAGACCTAGAAAAGCAAGCTAAGAAAAATCCAATTGCCTGAATCCATAAGCATGTTTCTTGGGAGTTGGACAGGTCCTAGGAAATGTGGCATTGAGTTCTGAGCCACACCAGCATCATGCTAAGACTCAGCCTGTTGACCAAGTGCTAAATACCATCCCAATATGGGAACTTATAACAGGCCACCCATTTCATGCCTCAGTGGAGTCCCTCTGGGGCCGTTCAAGCCACACAAAAATTCACCTGAATCGTTCTCCCTCAAAAAAGAACTGACACCACTCCTTGTGAACCTAAATCTTTACAAGTATCTGTTAAGCCTGAGCTTGAGTCCCACCATAACCAATGCTGGCTGCTTATGTTAAATAAGCCACATTACTCCCCAGGGCTTGGTTATTTCATTTGTAATATAAACAACTAGAACTATATCCCTTAGGTCTATAATCTTTCTTCTTTACCCAAGAAGCTGTAATAATGCACACACTTAATGAGATGGTGCTGAGCACTCAAATCTGCTAATGTGTATATTTCAAGAATGCCACTAACATCCAGGCGCTGTGCTGGACGGCCAATGGGAAACAAAATCAACTCTGACAGCCCCATCCTTTAAGTCCAGGTCAGAGGAGAGTTCTTTCTCTGAAAAAGGTCAAAGGTCACAGCAAATGCTAGCTTGTGGGCTAGATGCTAATGGTATGGCTTAAACTAGTTCAACAAAAACATTTCAGCTCAATTTATTTTGCAAAAGTTAGAGCAGAAAATACAGAACTAGAGACCAAAATCTTTGCCAGTGAGGCTTTCTTTGGGGTGTCCTTCAAATTTTTTCCACAGTATCTGCGATGCAGGCCAAGGTGGGAGCTGAAATGACCAAGAAAAGCAGGGTGGGAAGGCATGCTGATACCAGACAAAGGAAAGACAAGGGACACCTCTGATGTCAATGACAGATACATCAGGAGTCACTCCGTCGGGCACAAATTCCTTCTGATCAGGAAACCAAGGGTCCCGTCTGTGCACTTAACCCGTGTCTCCTATATGCAGGTACCTGGAGTTCACAGTCTATAATGTGTTCTGATCTGTAGGACATTGCTAAATGGAATACACCAGTGACAGTCTGAGTCTTAAGCAACCCTGGTGTTGTGACAGATACATTTGATGAGAAGTGTGTTGTCTTAATAAGAAAGGCAAAGGCAAACATGTGTCCATTTAAAACAGAAGGTGGAGGTGATAGAGAAGATGCATTCAACATGACAAAGTTTACCTGATTTTGACAAGCAGGAAAAAGTAAGCCTCACTAAAGATCCTGAGGCTTCTACGACTCATCCCCACCACCAAGCTTGCACTCCCACAACTTCCTGCCTGGTAACACTTTCAAGGGTAGTGGGTAACAATTACCACACTTCCTGATTGACACTAGGCATCAGTGTGGGGCAAGAGATTTCAAAAGATATAAGAGCCTTAGTCTGGCACAGGTACCACAGATGGTACACAACTCTTAACATCCCTACATCCCAGCAAGTTCCATTCCAATCAGTTCAGCTCAGTCGCTCAGTCGTGTCTGACTCCCTGCAACCCCATGAATCAGCACGCCAGGCCTCCCTGTCCATCACCAACTCCCAGAGTCCACCCAAACCCATGTCCATTGAGTCGGTGATGCCATCCCACAATCTCATCCTGTCATCCCCTTCTCCTCCTGCCTTCAATCTTTCCCAGCATCAGGGTCTTTTCCAATGAGTCAGCTCTTCACATCAGGTGGCCAAAGTACTGGAGTTTCAGCTTCAACATCAGTCCTTGCAATGAACACCCAGGACTGATCTCCTTTAGGATGGGCTGGTTGGATCTCCTTGCAGTCCAAGGGACTCTCAAGAGTCTTCTTCTGTTCCAATAACACATTTTAAAGTCCAGTTTGTTCGTAAGTCCCATAGAGTTAGCCTAGGTACCCAACTAACACAATCGGCTATACAGTACTGTACTGCAGTGGGTTTACAGTATTAATACTGGAGAAAGAAAGGGCATCCACTCCACTCTTCATACCTAGAGAAATCCATGGACAGAAGAGCCTGGCAGGTGACAGTGCATGGGGTCACAAAAGAGTTGGCCATGACTGAGCAACTAACACTTTGACTTTACACAAATAATACACAAAAGACATATATACCTAAATACATAAAAAAAAAAATATGTATACCTATGGCTGATTCATGTTGACATGAGGCAAAACAAACACAACATTGTAAAGCAATTATCCTTCCACTGAAAATAAATAAATTTATTAAAAGAAATATTAAAAAAAAGGAAATATTTTTAATCTTACAATACAGAACCTTGAAAAGTACAACAGCTGGCACTGAGTGAACAGGCAAGCTACCGACTGGAAGAGTAAGAGGTAGAGATGGTGGAGCTGAAGAATCACCAGCAATAGAGGGCAGAGAACAAGCTGTACTTCTCATGTCTGACACTGATCGCAAAGGTTCCGGTTCCTTGCTGGAACCTGATGCATGTCCACATCTTTGAAAGTTTGCTCGTAGGGCACTTACTGTACAAAGTATGGAAGGTAACATTAGGCTATGACTCATGAATCTACATTAATGGGAAAATCCTAGTGAACCTATTATAGTATGAAGTGGGTATATTATTCTACTCTGTCATTACCAGGAGTCCTAAAATAGATTTAAGTTGAACCAAAGGGAAGGAGAATCTCTGTTAGAACGGCGTCCTCTTGCTTTTATCACTGTCCACCTGCTCCCCACCTCTCTAGACCTGTAATGCTTTTCTACAAAACAGAGGGGCTGAGCTATTTCCTCTCTAAAATATCGTGTATCTAAATGATGGTGACAATAAACACTAGTATAGAAGAATTCACATGTCCCAAATTATTGTTTGCCTAAATGGGTCCAAATAAGTGAATAAATAAATGTTGCTGGTTAGAATTATCATGCAACATGAAGAAAAATCAAAGCTATACCTTCAGTCAATTGGGAGGCTAAAAGGAAGCACAAGGTGAGTTAAATTACCTAAGACCATCTACAAAAGATGGAGCGTCTATTAAAGGGCAAGATCTGTGTCTGAACCTTGTTACTTCTTTTGGTGCCAACTGAAATAGGCCAGCCAAGGTGCCATCAAGTGAAATAAGGACATTCAACATAGACACTGCCTTAAGATTTAACTCCCTCCATTTTCATATTCAGTCACTTACTAATTTAAGCCTAAAATGTCTTAGGGATCATAAAGGAAAAATTCCTACGCTAAATCAGGATTCAACTTTGTGATGACTCAAACATGGGCTTTGTGATTGTTCCCAAATTCTTACCGGAGAAATGCACATAGTTATTCAAAGCTTACTGAATTCTTCATTAACTACAGAAGCTCTTTTGCAAGTTAAACACATCTAACAACCTACCTCACTTTACTTATTCGTACAGGTTTATTCCTTTTATAGCATAGCTATGAAGCAGGCAACATTAAAATCCAAACCATCTTCTTTGGCAAAACTTTCTCTTTTTACTTGGAATTAATGATAAGTGTCACAGGTGATTATAATAGACACCCAAACTCCACCAGGACTTCTCAGTTCCCCCAGGCACTCAAATTTCAAAGACCTTCTGTACAAGAATTGTATATTTCCTGTAAGTCATGAGGAGAGCCAAAGGGCAAACAGATAAGCAGGACTCAACAGCCACGAGGGGGCCATTCCCCAAAGGTGCATCCTGTATTAATGACACGCACTGCCAGCCTGGCCCCGGGGGAGGAAGGGCACTCTGAAATGAACACACATGACGGATGAAAATCATTTTAGCAAAGATTTGCTTTTTCAATTACAAATAAATGAGAACTGCTAAAGAGACTCAAGAATCTGCTTATGATTCTTTTACAAATTCATTATGCTCATTTGTTATAATCAGCACTTATTTGCATACAAAGCCCTGGGAATTTGTTCTTTCATGAGAAAAAGATAATTCCCTGAAAAACCCTGTGTAGCTCATATCACCCCAAATTCTCTACTATAATACAAAAGCAGATTTGCAATTTGAACCTACTGGAAAACTATCAATAGGCAAATTCCACTTAGAATGCTTTTCTAAGACATATATATATATATATATATATATATGTATGTATATGCGTAATACAAATTTTAGAAAAAAACAGGAGATAAAGTAACTGAGGTGCAGATGTTTTCTATTCCATAAAGTCCCCTAAATGTCATAGTGGTCTTTTCGTCGGTAAGTAAAATGCATGAAACTTTCCTAATAATGCAAGTAGCAAACATTCAGATTGCAGTCTGTAACACCACAGATGCTGGGATACACACACATGGATGATGATCAAAGAACTCAGTGTCTCAGTTAGGAAGTCAAGGCTTTTCATGATTTAGGGACTGACTTGAAAGATATTGATTATTCTGAGAGATGTGGAGGGACCTTCATAGCTCAGAATTCCATCAAGACTAGACAGGAGAAAATAAAATAGAGAACAAAGGAAATCCAATTTCATACTTTGCAGCTGCTCTCCCCAAATTGTCATTACACTTATAAAAGATCATTATAGAGATAAATTAATTTTAAAAACAAAATTGGCTAAATATTTTGAGTTCTGGAAATGAGAAAGAACAACTGCCTTTTTTTTTTTTTTTTTCACAATTTTGTCAGATGATTTTACTCGTAGCATTAAAAGTGGAAATTCTAGAACTTAGCTTTCTTCTAGAGTAGGGGTCAGTAAACTGGGCCACCTGCTCATTTTTGAAAATAAAGCTTAACTGGAACACAGCCATCCCATTCATTTACACATTACAGCTGCTTTCATGTCACAAAAGCAGAGTGGAGTAGCTATGGTAGAATCTGTAAGGCTGGCAAAGTCTCAAATATTTACTGTCTAGCCCTTTAAGATGTTTGCTGACCCCTGTCTAGGCTAGAGTCTTGGATGAACATACTTCACCAGTGACTCAGTTCCTACTATCAGACGAAAGTGTGATTCAAGCCTAAAAGATGCTACAAAGATTAATCAGGCTCTTTTGAGCCTGCAACAATATTATCAGTAAAGAAGAATGTCACATGGGAATGTTTTAAGATTGGGAAACAAGATAACTTTTTTAAAAACCTCTTATCACATACTTTGTATTCTGACTGCCTGAGAACAGAAAGACTTAGGTTCGATAGCAACACAGCACCCCCAGTTTAAAAACTCTGGACAAGCCAGTAGCAGAAAATTAGGTGATTTTTCATACTTCTATAAACTCAATGCAGGTAATCTCACACACATACAATAGACAAGTTCACCAAAGAACACTTTTCTGTTAAGTGCAAAGTTTTTATAAAGAACAAAGTGACTTTACAGTCAGGAAGATTATGTATCGACTGAAATAGGAGGTGCAGTTTAGTCAAGATTGATTGAACAGCACAAGCAAGAGCGACTCTTAGCAGTAAGAAAAAAGCAGAAAGGAGTTCTAAACACACATGTTTAAGGGTGGACAAGAAAAAAGTTGTGGGTTGAAAAAAATTAAGTAGGAAGGAGCAAAGCAAGCAAAGATAGAGACGTGCTGGTATGAAACAGGATCGAAACTACTGGGCTGGCCCAAAAGTTCATTCAGTTAGTCAATCTGTTATTCAATCAAGTTCTTGATGAAAACTGAAAATATGTCTTTTTACTTAAAACCAAACGAACTTTTGGACCAACCCAAGAAAATGGCAGCCCACCCATTCCTGCCTGGAGAATCACATGGACAGAAGAGCCAGGTGGGCTACAGCCCACAGTGTCGCAATAGTCAGACAGGACTTAGCGACTAAACCACCATCAACAAATTGATGATTAAACAAAGAAAAAGAGGCTGTATTTAGCAAGTGACTTTAAATAGTGTGTGTGTATTTAATGTATGATGAGAAATACTGCCTCGGCATTGATTAAACAGGACTCCTAGGATCTCACTGAACTAGTACCTGAATCTGGCTTGGAGAAGGACCTGTACACTGCAACTCAAAGAGATGCAAGCTCAGATTTGTTGCTACAGGCTTAGAGGAGCAGATGTCTTCTCACCTGTGGCCAAATTTTTTTCTGGGTGAAAAATAAAAGGCTTCAGGAAGACTGACAAATACTGAGTCCCTTGGATAGCAAGGAGAACAAACCAGTCAATCCTAAAGGAAATCAACCCTGAATATTCACTGGAAGGACGATGCTGAAGCTAAAGCTCCAGTACTTTGGCCACCTGTTGTGAAGAGCTGACTCACTGGAAAAGACCCTGATACTGGGAAAGACTGAAGGCAGGAGGAGAAGGGGATGACAGAGGATGAGGTGGTTGGATGGCATCACTGACTAATGGACGTGAGTTTGAGCAAACTATGGGTAATGGTGAAGCACAGGGAAGCCTGGCGTGCTACAGTCTGTGGGTCAGTAAGAGTCAGACACAACTGAGCAACTGAATAACACAGGTCAGACCCACCCAATCAAGAGCAGAATTCAGCAAGGCAGAGCCAGCAACAGGGATGGTTCCAAGTCAGGCCCTGCAAGGACACGGTGAGAGTGTCTGAGCTCACAGGGGCCCCTGGAATGTATAAAATGTTGAGATCTCAAAGAAATTAAAGACAGCCTCCAAAATGCAAAAAGACCTCCAGATTTTAATGAATAAGTGTTTAACTGTTGCTACAGATTGAATGTTTGTTTCCTCCTCCCACCCAAAATCTACATGTTGAAATCTAATCCCCAAAGTGATGGTGTCTGGAGGTGGGGTCTTTTCAAGGTATTAAGTCTTGGAGGCAGAGCCCTGATGAGTGGGATTAGCGCTCTTATAAAACAGGTCCCAAAGAGCTCCTTGTCCCTTCCAGACACAAGTCTGCTGGCATCTGGATCCTGGACTTCCCAGCCTCCAAATCAAAGTGAAATTAATACATAAGTATTATGTATTAATGTTGAAGCCCAAATGGACTCAGACAAATGCATCTACCGTAATACTTATGCCAATGAGCACCTACACCTCAACACAGCGAGATTTAGTTATGTAAATTATATTAACTTGGGATGTGACTGTTCTCAATATTTAATATGACATGGAATAAGTCTTCCATAATTAAAGAGATGCTAGAACTTGGTGGAATGGTGGTATGTGACTAGAAAAAGGTAATGAAGGAGCCTAAAAGAAGTGCAACCGTAGGTAAAAGTGCTTAAAAGTGATGAAAAAAAGCACAACAGTAATGTGGCATGTGTTTATAAACAATATTTGTTACTGTCTGATGTTATGGTGTCAGAGTCACCCAGTGCCCTCCTGTTTGACAGAGGCCCCCAAACACGCTTGTTTTAGGACATCACGCTCTACCACGGACTGCGAACCACCCACAACAACCACTGCTCCTTCCTTCTGAGTTCAGGAGAACACTTCCATGACTGAACCTGGTTTACTAATCCTCTGGCTTATGCAGTGGGAATGTCCCATGGTAGAATAAACATTGGGAAGTGTAATGGCCAACTCAACCTGAAGCAGATCTTTTTTAACGGATCTGCTGAAGGGACTTCCCATTTAAATTCACATAGTCGACTAGAGCAGCAACAGCCACTGACATTCGGAAATAAATTTGAGTTACAAAATCCTTATCTGGCACACATAGCAGCAGCACATGATGAAAACACCTTTTATTTTAAAGTATGATGTAACTGTTTTCACACCAAATCAAGAAATTAAGGTCACAACAGAGGCTGCTCTGAAGTGCACACCTGGTCACCTTCTCCAGGTAATAGACACCAGGTGTGAACGTGGTCCTTTCACTGCAGTAGTTTATAAACAATAGCTATACTTAGTGTGTGCAGAGAAAGTCACACCTATAGCTTAAGTGAGTGTTCTGACAATATGACTATAGGTGACCGTCTAAAAGGTATTTAATAGAATACTGACCAGCATGAAACCATTTGCTCACTATCCTAGATCTGGAATAATTAAATGTTTGAACTGAAAAAAAAAAAAAAATCATAAGCAACTGAGAGCAAGACAGAGGAAGCCTCTAGACTGTGGGGCTATGGATCAGTCCATGCCTAAGGCAGCTTCATGGTGGCCCAGATGCAGAGATTCACAATTTCTCTGATCACTAATGTTGCTTTTCCAGGCAACAGTGGGGCACTACTAAAGAGACCACAAAAATGCTAACTATTTCCCAAATCCTCTGCAATACAGTTATCCCCTGCTTCTCATAACACAAACTCCACCGATTCTTTTAAGTTACATCTGGGCCATGTGAAGTGCCAAAGGATTTCTTCAGCCACACTCATGTACCTCATTCTTATCACTGTCTTATACACTGAAAGAGATACAATTCCAGACACATTGCTTAAATCTGACTGAGGGGCGATTCCATCAAAGGCAGGCTTAAGTGCGGCCCAGGAAGTTCATGAGCCACATCAAAGCTGGTTCCCAACCACAGATACCTTTGAAGGATCCACATCCATGATACAGTTGCAGCTTCACATCAGTCTCAAGGCCTGACAGCACAGGGAACACAACACCCACTGGACAATCTGGTACTCAAGTAACTGCTTCCGTAGTTGAATGAAGACATGGTAACATTTATGTTTTCCCAACCTCAGAACTAAATGAAAACATCTCAAAACCCTTTGCGCATATGAAGTCAGGATCCACATCCTTTAGAGCCCATTGGAGCCCCCTTTTCACACGGAAGACTCCTGGATCAACAGCCTCCTCGATCCAGTGGCCAGTACCTTCTATGCTGACAACTTTAATCCAAGTAAGAATCCAACATTCAGAAATCCAGATGATTTTTATAAAGTGACACAAAATGACAAAGACAAGGTAACTTTCTTCCACAGTCACAGAGCTCAAAACCCCAGAGACTCAGAGGTAGAAAAATGCATTTTGAAAAAGATCCCTCTCTTCAGATTTTGCCAAGTTACAAGTATCTATATAAGCTTGTATCTAGATGCAGGGATGTGAGTTGACCCAAAGCACAGCACCGTTCCTTTCACAGTGAGCTGCACTTAACAGAGTTTTAACTAAATCAGCCATTCCTGAAATAACAACCTGGCTTTGAATCTAAACCTAGAAATCCTCTAAGTTTACTAGTTTGCAGGTTAGCCCCTGGCACATGAATTTCTTTCTCTCCCTCCCAAGTAACATCTTTATGCATTAGAGAGCTGTGGATTTGGGAAACTTGGTATATTCAGTTAGTTAGCAGTCTAACTCCCCACAGCCATCTTGCAAGCCCCAGTTTTAACCTATTAATATTAATTATTATTAATAATAGGATTCCCTGGTGGCCCAGATGGTAAAGAATCTGCCTGCAATGCAGGAGACCAGGGTTTGATCCCCGGGTCAGGAAGATGCCCTGGAGAAGGGAAAGGCAACCCACTCCAGTATTCTTGCCTGGAGAATCCCATGAACAAGGAGCCTGGCAGGCTAGAGTCCATGGGATTGCAAAGAGTCAGACCCGACTGAGTGACTAATTATTATTATTATCATTAATTAATATTAATAGGGTTGTCTTCTGATTCCTGTGATCTAGGATCTCTCCCTTCTGAAAGTCTTTATGGGGAGTCTTTTGTTCTTGCCAACACGGTCAAGACTGTCCTCTGATGGGACTAATAAGTCTATACTCAAAGCAGGAACAAATCTTGTTGATAAAGCCTCCTTCAAATACCTTTGGGGGGACTTCCCTGATGGTTCAGTGTAAGACTCCATGCTTCCACTGTAGAGGACAGGGGTTGGATCCCTGATCCAGGAAACTAAGATTCCACATGTCGTGCAAAAACAAACGAAGGAACAAAAAAAACCACACAAAACCTTTGAGTATGATGGGGCTCTACCATGAAGCCTTTCCCAGTAATTCTAGAAAATTCTAGGGAAAAAAATTCTAGAAAAAGCTATTCCCTTTCCTTTTTGAGAGTGCTCTTCACATGTTTGTCTCTGTCTGTACATTTACTGACATCATTCAACACATCAGTATCTCGTTACTGGACCCCAGGTTTGTTCTGACTCTAGGAAGACAAGCACAAGTTCAAGCTTTGCACACACAGCTCTGAGCCCTGGTACTTCGAGGTTATTCGATGTTATGCACTCTGATCTCAGTTTCTTCTCCTCTATCTTCTTTTCTGGTCTTCCCTCCCTTGTCCTTTTCTCTATTTTTACCTTTTCCCACCCAGCAAGTTTTCTCTCTTTTTTTTCCAAGTGAGACAAACAGTAAAGACCAAGGAGATTCTCTTTCTAGAGGGGGAAAAAATGTAACTTTCTATGTGCACAGATGTGTGCATGCTCAGTTGTGTCCAACTCTTTGCAACCCCATGGACTTTAACTCACTAGGCTCCTCTGTCCGTGGGGTTCTCCAGGCAAGAATACTGGAGTGGCTCGCCACTTCCTATTCCAGGGGATCTTCCCTACCCAGGGATTGAACCCATGTCTCTTGCATTGCAGGTGGATTCTTTTACCATTGAGCCACCTGGGGAAGCCCCAACTTTCTATGTAGAACCTAGTAATTTTTAAAGGCCTATAAAATTATAAGTTTATCCTTAATCTCAGGATCTCAGATATTAAATTGCTGAGGTGAGAGTGTTTATAAAAGAAATAAAATTAATAAGGGAGGCAAGGTGGCATTTATAGATTTGTATGAGTTTATATACAAATATTATGTAGTTGGTGTTTATATTTAGCATTTATAAAATGTCTGTTAACCATTAGAAGAGTGAAGCCAATCAGTGTTACTCAAATAGCTCCACTGAGACAAAACAGCATAAGGATAAAATGAACTCCATCTTCAAAATCAGTTAAAAAACAATTTTTAAAATTTTAATTTAAAAATAATTTTAATGTTAAAATATTAGAATTTTAAATAACTTACATATAATGTATTTGACATCCACTAAAAGAAAAAAAGTCTTAACTACCTTTTTAAAAACTGTAATGACAGTATTTTGCACATAAATGTAAATATATATTCAATGCCCAAACACCTATCAAGGCCCCTACACATTAAAACATAACTTTAGGATCTGTATATATATATAACAGCAGTGCGCTTGTGGGTAACTCATAGACCCTTTGGTCATCAGTTTCCCCACCCCAAGGAAGAACTGAAAGACAGGGCTTCCAGGATTCAATGTCAGACCTCAACTCAGCAGAAGTTACTGGCTAGAATGTATGCCCCCAGACATCCATGGATACCATACTCCTAAGTCATTATGTGTTTCTTGATACTGGACAGGTCTTTGATGTTTTATTCATGTTTGTGACTTGATATAATTTTTACCTGTCCTCACAAAGCAAATCAAACAAAACTGACATTATACAATAATAAAGCAAGGTCACTCAGAAGTATAAATCCAATTATTCTGGCATGAGTTAAATTACTAGTTTGGAAGAAAAAAAATAGCATAACATTTGACCAGCCTTTCACCTACTTATTCTGTCCTCCAGACCTTGTGATGTATACTACTCTACTACTAAGTCACTTCAGTCGTGTCCGACTCTGTGTGACCCCATAGACGGCAGCTTATCAGGCTCCCCCGTCCCTGGGATTCTCCAGGCAAGAACACTGGAGTGGGTTGCCATTTCCTTCTCCAATGCATGAGAGTGAAAAGTGAAAGTGAAAGTCGCTCAGTCGTGCCCGACCCTTAGCGACCCCATGGACTGCAGCCCAGCAGGCTCCTCCATCCATGGGAGTTTCCAGGCAAGAGTACTGGAGTGGGGTGCCATTGCCTTCTCCGTTGTGATGTATAATACATACTGATACATTTTACCAAAAGGGCATATATTAAAATACTTAACACAGAGATTCTTACTGAAGAAAACGTTATCATCCAATATTTGAGAGCCTGAACTATCAAAGAGAAACCTTCAACTCTGTGTTACAGTTTACAGTGTGAGGATATATTGCAAGGAAATGGACTGTAAGGAGATCCAACCAGTCCATTCTAAAGGAGATCAGCCCTGGGCATTTTTTGGAAGGAATGATGCTAAAGCTGAAACTCCAGGACTCTGGCCACCTCATGTGAAGAGTTGACTCGTTGGAAAAGACTCTGATACTGGGAGGGATTGGGGGCAAGAGGAAAAGGGGACGGCAGAGGATGGGATGGCTGGATGGCATCACTGACTTGATGGACATGAGTCTGAGTGAACTCCGGGAGTTGGTGATGGACAGGGAGTCCTGGCGTGCTGCAATTCACGGTGTCGCAAAGAGTCGGACACGATGGAGCGACTGAACTGAACTGAATGTTACCTGACTTTACATAATATGAAACACGTATGGCACTGGAGAAAGTGTGTCTGATAAACACTTTGGCAACAGGTCCAGTGTTTGGTTTTCTGCCGGGAGCGGATAACTATGCACTGAGGACATGTAAGGGGCACAGTGCTGGAGACAGACCTGGGTTGGTAGCAGAGAGCTTCCATTACTGCCTAGTAAGGAGACAGCATAAACATAAGCATATCCTATCCTAAGATTGTATGATAGGATATATCCACAAATACGTGTTGTAACAAAGATCTGGATAAGAGCCAGGAGGGGAATAACAGTAACTATCACTCCTTCTTGAGGGACTACTCCAGGGCAGACCAATCCTCATAGCAACAGGAGGTAGATACAGCTCATGTGAAATTAGACACAAAGTAACTGAAGCTAAGAAGGATGGAGGAACTGACCCAAAACAATGTAGATATAAATAAGGCAATGTAAATAAATAAGGCAAAGATTTAGGTCCAGGTGGGTCTATCACTACTTCCTCTTACCATCTATTGCAGGACTCTGGTGGAGACAGTAGGGTACAGGTGTTCCAGAATGTTCTTTTCCCCTTCACATACAAGATCCAGTCTTATACTCAGATTTTAAGGAAAAGGGCAAACTTCTGGGCATGGAAGGGCTTATAAACACATTATTTCATTGTGCTGGCCAAAAAGTTCATTCAGGTTTTCCCATATGACGTTCCTGCAAAATCTAAACAAAGTCTCTAGCCAACCCAATATTAGCACCCCTGGTGGCTCAGATGGTAAAGAATCTGCCTGCAATGCAGGAGACCCGAGGTGGATCCCTGGGTCAAGAATATCCTCTGGAGAAGGAAATGGCAGCCCACTCCAGTATTCTTCCCTGGAGAATCCCATGAACAGAGGAGCCTGGTGGGCTACAGTCCATGGGGTCTCAAAGAGTCAGATGTAACTGCGCACGCGCACGCACACACACACACACACACACACTACAAATTCAGTGTGGTGGTGGTGGTGTAGTCACTCAGTCGTGTCCAACTCTTTGCAACCCCATGGACTGTAGCCCTCCAGGCTCCTCCATCCTGGGACTCTCCAGGCAAGAACATTGGAGTGGGTTGCCATTTCCTTCTCCAACAAAATCAGTGTAATTGATAGTAATTGCCAAAACATCAAGAATCTTTCCACTCTAAGGAGCAGTCTGAGAAGCCAGCGCCTTACTGTGGTTTCACTCCTCTCTCTGCCACTGAAGAAACCACACAGAACATGACGAAACGGGGTATCTCTCGGAGAAAACCACCTTCCCTTAAAATACAGCACACCTCGTATTTTGTAAGGAGATCACAGTATGGTTCAATATTTCAGTTGAGTCCTCTGATTTAATGCTTTAAGCTTGAGTCTCAGGAATTCCAAAGTTTGCATGCTGAATCACTGGACGAGTTTTGCAGCCTGGTGCCCAAGTCCCCATCTCCTGGCCACTGACGGGTCTGGGGTCTTGGTTTTCTTTTGGCAAATTGACCCACAGGATCAATTCCCATCCACTGCAGCCAATGGGGCTGGAGGAGAGGCAATGAGACACTGGTAGCCCTCAGTCTCACAGGCAGACACGGGGACCTCTGTACACACTGGCTCCACTCCAGCCCCCGAACAGACAGAGCTCCCAACTCCTGTTCCATTTCCAATACAGCTAATGCATGGCACTTACTTAAAGAGATCAAGAGAAGTGACCCAAATTGGAAGCAGCAAATTAAGTTTTTCCATTGGCTGGAATGCTTCTGGAAAGTGAAGGGCATAGATTGTGGCCCAGAAAGGGTTGGTCTCAGAGGCTGTGTGAGGTGGGATTTACGGCTCTGTACATCAGTCTTCTCATCTGTACAAAGGGAGGATAACAACACATCCCCCTTCAGGTTGCTGTACCCTAAAACGTCGGCATCTGTGAAGCCTGTGGCACTACCTGCTTGGTCTCTGCTAAGCTTGTGTTGAGCACACTAAAAGGCTTTATTTTATAATAACATAATTTTAAAAGAATATAAAATGCTGTGAAATGTCATTTGAAAACCGTATCTTTGTATGGTTTTACCTTCCCTGTAATGATGGTTTCATGTTATCAACTTTTAATCAAAACCATAACATCCTAGGCCTTTTTAGAAGCACCTTTGAAACTGCATTAACTATTAACAGTGTCGAATACAGGCCTACAGGTTGAAAGACTGAAAGAAAACACAAACACCACCACACTCCTGGGTGGCTTTCCCGAAGACTCCATTCTGCAGTGGTTACCAGTTTAGAGGATTTCACACACGGGGTAGAAGGGGAGGGAAAATCCAAACTGGAGCAGTTTTGCTTCCCTAAGGGAAGCTTCTGTTTTCAACCATTAAAGGCCATTAGCAGACGCATATATGCCAGACACATCTCAATTCCTAACTGGGTCCAAATTGGAATCAGCCTTACATTGCAAAAGATCCTGGAAGGAAGGTAACCAAAGCTGTAATTAAGATGATGGCCCTAGCTATCTCAAAACATCCTTTAGGACTCTGAGACCTAGGTTCCAGCTGAGTGGGAGGCCAATGGTTATCACCAAATATGTGGCCCTCTGTGCATGGACTAGCATCGACCATCTTATCTGGACCTGGGGTCTGGTAACTTAAGAGAAAAAAGGGGGGAAGAATGAAGTGGGAAGACTTTTCATCTATGCTACACGTTCTTTCAGAAGGAGCTAGAATACTGTATAATATTCGGTTAAAGAGAAAGGGAAAGTCACTCAGTCGTGTCCAGCTCTTTGCGACCCCATGGATTGTAGCCCCCCAGGGTCTCTGCTCATGGACTTTTCCAGGTGGGTTGCCATTCCCTTCTCCAGGAGATCTTCCTGACCCGGGTATTGAACTCGGGTCTCCTACATTGCAGGCAGATTCTTTACCGTCTGAGCCATCAGGGAAGCCCAATACTCAGTCAAGTGCTGACTGATAAGTCAGGTAAGAGGGAAGGACTCAGGTGGCTTTACTGTCACGACTGTAACACATTCCTTTGGCTCAAAGCAGCTAAACTGGCTTCTTACCGGCCTGAACTGAGCAAGCGCTAGACCAGCCGTCCTTTTCTAGCCATTCACTAGAGAGCTGTGTAGTCTTCACCTGAGAAGTTGGGTCCTTAAAACATACTGAAGATAACCAATGTTGGATAGAAAGTAGATGATTAACAGTTTACACTCAGAAAGAAGCTTCCACATATTCTTCAAGAAATCATTGTGATATCAATATTTATATATGATTCACAATGAATCACATTTAAAGAGTCATATCCTTTACGCCACACTTCAGGTATTTATGAGAAATAGGAGCCAACGTGGCGCTGGAAAATGGGATGGCAAACTGGAGATGGCATGAGGCACAAGAGAAGGAGACAAAGAAAAGGAGGGACAAGCTCAGATGGGGAACGGCTGGGGCTGCACATCAGTGCATGCGGTTGAGGTTATCAGGGAGCCAGGCAAGCATTTTTACTCCAAGCTTTCATGGATTCCACAGAAACCCATGATCAGAGAGTATCAAATGCGCAACCAAAAATATTAAAGCTTTCTGCACACTGTTCTGAAGCTTGATATTAATCTCTATTAACACTTGACTACATGTTTAATCAAATAAACCTCAAATTACTCCCAAGATAAACATTGGTAGGTGTTAGTTGAAAGGGAGAGAAGGGATGCTCAAGCTTCTTCGGCGTCTTTGAAGTTTTACTTTGCCTTCAATAAAAACTCAGATAGGCAGCTATGTGAAGTGAGTTGGCTGAAAATGGTGACCACTTTTCCTGCATGAAACTAAGCTGCTGAAGAGAACCAAAGAAATCTGGAATGAGTTTAAGAAGAAGAAAGCGCAGTGCTGTTCTGAAAAGAGAAAGCAATTGAAACAAAGGGGAAAAAAACAAATGAAAGGCACCTGGACAACAGAATAATTCACAAATATATCCCAAGTCACACACCAAGGGAAATGTTGGCAAAGTGTCTAAAAGTGCTCAGACCCATCCAAGAGAATGTGACTGAGAAACTCAGAGAAGACAAGACTCCAAATAAGCATTTGTAACATGAGCCAGCCTCTCCACACACGTTTGTACCGGTTTGGTGACACACGTTACTGTCACCGTTCAGTCGCTCAGTTGTGTCCGACTCTTTGCAACCCCATGGACTGCAGCATGCCAGGCTTCCCTGTCCTTCACCATATCCGGAGTTTGCTCAGATTCATATCCGTTGAGCTGGTGAGGCTATCTAACCAACTCATCCTCTGCCACCTTCTTCTTCTGCCCTGGCCAGGTTACAGAAGCCTCCATTTAAATAAATACCTGTCTCTAGACGTCTACACGGTCTGCCTTCAACCCCAGGCCCAGATTTAGGCAGTTTTCCTTCTTCAAAATGAAAAGCATCTAAGTCAGTAATGTTAAAAATAGATCTTTAAACTGTGCTTTAATTCAGAAATGCATTTCTGATGCGCTCAAGGAAGGTTCTTTGCTTCCCTCTCAGAAAGCCTTATCAGTCTTGCTTACAACACCTCCAGAAAGAATTTGCAGTTGTTTACGGCAAGGTGAGCTGGAAAATTCCATCAACAAACTTTAAAAGGTATACAGAAAATTTTCAGCTCTTGAAAATATCAGGATTTAAGTGAAGAGGAACTAAAAAGCCTCTTGATGAAAGTGAAAGAGGAGAGTGAAAAAGTTGGCTTAAAGCTCAACATTCAGAAAATGAAGATCATGGTATCCGGTCCTATCACTTCATGGGAAATAGATGGGGAAACAGTGGAAACAGTGTCAGACTTTATTTTCTTGGGCTCCAAAATCACTGCAGATGGTGACTGCAGCCATGAAATTAAAAGACGCTTACTCCTTGGAAGAAAAGTTATGACCAACCTAGATAGTGTATTCAAAAGCAGAGACATTACTTTGCCGACTAAGGTCCATCTAGTCAAGGCTATGGTTTTTCCAGTGATCATGTATGGATGTGAGAGTTGGACTGTGAAGAAGGCTGAGCACCGAAGAATTGATGCTTTTGAACTGTGGTGTTGGAGAAGACTCTTGAGAGTCCCCTGGACTGCAAGGAGATCCAACCAGTCCATTCTGAAGGAGATCAGCCCTGGGATTTCTTTGGAAAGAACGATGCTAAAGCTGAAACTCCAGTACTTTGGCCACCTCATGCAGAGTTGACTCATTGGAACAGACTGTGATGCTGGGAGGGATTAGTGGCAAGAGGAGAAGGGGACGACCGAGGATGAGATGGCTGGATGGCATCACTGACTCGATGGACATGAGTCTGAGTGAACTCTGGGAGTTGGTGATGGACAAGGAGGCCTGGCGTGCTGCGATTCATGGGGTCGCAAAGAGTCGGACATGACTAAGTGGCTGAACTGAACTGAACTGCAAGGTGAGCTGGAAAATTCCATCAACAAACTTTAAAAGGTATACAGAAAATTTTCAGCTCTTGAAAATATCAGGATTTAAGTGAAGAGGAACTAAAAAGCCTCTTGATGAAAGTGAAAGAGGAGAGTGAAAAAGTTGGCTTAAAGCTCAACATTCAGAAAATGAAGATCATGGTATCCGGTCCTATCACTTCATGGGAAATAGATGGGGAAACAGTGGAAACAGTGTCAGACTTTATTTTCTTGGGCTCCAAAATCACTGCAGATGGTGACTGCAGCCATGAAATTAAAAGACGCTTACTCCTTGGAAGAAAAGTTATGACCAACCTAGATAGTGTATTCAAAAGCAGAGACATTACTTTGCCGACTAAGGTCCATCTAGTCAAGGCTATGGTTTTTCCAGTGATCATGTATGGATGTGAGAGTTGGACTGTGAAGAAGGCTGAGCACCGAAGAATTGATGCTTTTGAACTGTGGTGTTGGAGAAGACTCTTGAGAGTCCCTTGGACTGCAAGGAGATCCAACCAGTCCATTCTGAAGGAGATCAACCCTGGGATTTCTTTGGAAGGAATGATGCTAAAGCTGAAGCTCCAGTACTTTGGCCACCTCATGGGAAGAGTTGACTCATTGGAAAAGACCCTGATGCTGGGAGGGATTGGGGGCAGGAGGAGAAGGGGACGACCAAGGATGAGATGGCTGGATGGCATCACGGACTCGATGGACTTGAGTCTGGGTGAACTCTGGGAGTTGGTGATGGACAGGGAGGCCTGGCGTGCTGCAATTCATGAAATCACAAAGAGTCGGACACGACTGAGTGACTGCACTGAACTGAATGCTCCATTGGGTATATGTCCCACAGCTTTCTTATTCATTCATCTGCTGATGGGCCTCTAGGTTGCTTCCATGTCCTGGCTATTATAAACAGTGCTGTGATGAACATTGGAGTACACGTGCCTCTTTTAGTTATTTTTTTTTAATTTCACATATAAGTGATATCATATGGTACTTGTATTTCTCTGTATGAGAAGTTTCACAAAGAATAATATCTTCCCAGTCCAATCATGTTGTATAAAGTGGCAAAAATTCTTTTTTATAGTTACTTAGCTCCTTGTGTAAATACATACATATGTATGTATGTATATATATATGCATAATTAGTGGTTTTGGTTAAATCTACTATAAAGATAAGAAAAGCATCATATCTTTTACCAGTGTAGGCCTTGTTGTTGAAGGTAAGCTAGGGAATAGGAGATTTAAATTTGATTCATAATCATCCCAATTTATATGCTTACAGTGAGTAAGAAGTATTAATTTCCAAGCTGTGATGGCCTTTGACTAAGCATATTTGAAGGTTTTGTTTTTAAAGAAGTCGAAAAAGAGCTGTGAAGTCTAACTTATTTTGCATGAATCCAGTGTGCAGGTGTGGGAGTAAAACAGTGGAATTGTTTTACAATTGTCCCAGTATTTCAGAAGGCCAGTTGTAAATAAAATTTGTTACAATTTTCTTTTTAGTCTTTCTTTAATTCTACTTAGATATCTAATATTTTTGAAAAACTCAGAGTGAATATATATATAGGAGATGAAGTTAAGTGAAAGCATCATCACTTGAGGTACTTGAGAGAATACACTATGATGATCTGGCACCTTAAATAAATAATAGAGAGGAGAATCTAGACATATTTTGTAAGTCTGCAATGTGAAATACCAGGGGAAAAAGGATTACATACAAGATGCAAGTCTGGAAAAAATAATGAATAGTGAGTCTAAGGAAGTAACCTGGACAGTAAGAACACAAATTATTTTTTCAGTTTCAGTGAAAGGTTATGAAAGCTATAAATGAGATAATTATGTACCATGCATGGATCATTATAAGCAAATATGAGAATCACGAACAAATCTCTGGCTAATTAAAAAAAAATTTTTTTGGGAGCATAGTTGATTTATAATGTGTAGTATCAGATGCATCGCAAAGTGACAGTTAAAGATATACACTTTTTTAAGATTCTTTTCCCATATAGGCTGTAACAGAGTATGGAGTAGAGTTCCCTCTCTTATATGGTAGGTCCTTATTAGTCATCTATTTTATACATAGTAGTCTGTATATGTCAAACTTTTTTTTAAATTAAAGAATTATGAACAGATCCTACACACAGTCAATTCTTTTTGGGAGAAGTGGCTGTATCCACATACTAAGATGCAAATGATAAATTATACAAACCAAGTCTAATATCAAGAAGGAAATTTAGGTTTACACTAATGCCTTATGAGAAGTCAATCTTTTAAATCCATCAAGGATAATTAAGTCTAAGACCTTTTATTAATTATGAAAATATATTGAATAAAATAGTTTCAGAATCACTCTTAAAAGTAATTATTTTTAGTGGAGGAATTCACAAACACGAAAGTAAAAACAAAACTCAAAATACAATGTCCAAGGGGTTGATATCAAATTTATATAAAAAACGAGGTACACAAGTTGACAGAAAAATGCCTTGATCATTTTAAAACTTTGATATTTGGTATTTGCAGTTATTTTTAAATCCATCAAGGATAATTAAGTCTAAGACCTTTTATTAATTATGAAAATATATTGAATAAAATAGTTTCAGAATCACTCTTAAAAGTAATTATTTTTAGTGGAGGAATTCACAAACACGAAAGTAAAAACAAAACTCAAAATACAATGTCCAAGGGGTTGATATCAAATTTATATAAAAAACGAGGTACACAAGTTGACAGAAAAATGCCTTGATCATTTTAAAACTTTGATATTTGGTATTTGCAGTTATTCTATTAAAAATATATTCTTTTTAGAGTTACATAACTTTTAAGTTAAATGGGAGTAATAAAACAAAGAAGTGTATTTTTTACATCTGAAAAATAAAATGTGATTTCACTCAGGTACTTTGCATACAACAAGCTTACTCGCTTTAAGCACAGAGTTGAAGAAATTTTGACCAATATATACAGTTGCATAAGAGTCATCTCGTCAAAATACAGGCTGTTATGCATTCAGCCGTGTCTGACTCTGTGCGACCCTATGGACTGTAGGCTGCCAGGCTCCTGGGTCGATGGGACTCTCCAGGCAAGAATATTGCAGTGGGTTGCCACTTCCTCCTCCGGGTGATCTTCCCCACCCAGAGATCAAACCTATGCTCTTACATCTCCTGCATTAGCCAGCAGATTCTTTACCACTAGCACCATCTGTTCAATAACTCCAGAAGAATCTTCTGCAGGTAATCCTCTTCATGAAACTCTAACCTCTGAGAACCATTAATTTGGTTTCTGTGACTGTAGTTTTGCCTTTTCTGAAAAGAACAGCCACAACATGGGAATAATCTAAGTGTCATTCAACTGGTAGATGGATAGATCTTTGTTCTTATCAGCCAACTCTGATAGTCATATGTTTCACTACTAGAAGTAAAATTACTGAGACTTATTCTTCAGTTCCCAATATTAGTATATCATCATTTGAAATCTTCAAATATATATTGGTAGGTGTTAGTTGAAAGGGAGAGAAGGGATGCTCAAGCTTCTTCGGCGTCTTTGAAGTTTTACTTTGCCTTCAATAAAAACTCAGATAGGCAGCTATGTGAAGTGAGTTGGCTGAAAATGGTGACCACTTTTCCTGCATGAAACTAAGCTGCTGAAGAGAACCAAAGAAATCTGGAATGAGTTTAAGAAGAAGAAAGCGCAGTGCTGTTCTGAAAAGAGAAAGCAATTGAAACAAAGGGGAAAAAAACAAATGAAAGGCACCTGGACAACAGAATAATTCACAAATATATCCCAAGTCACACACCAAGGGAAATGTTGGCAAAGTGTCTAAAAGTGCTCAGACCCATCCAAGAGAATGTGACTGAGAAACTCAGAGAAGACAAGACTCCAAATAAGCATTTGTAACATGAGCCAGCCTCTCCACACACGTTTGTACCGGTTTGGTGACACACGTTACTGTCACCGTTCAGTCGCTCAGTTGTGTCCGACTCTTTGCAACCCCATGGACTGCAGCATGCCAGGCTTCCCTGTCCTTCACCATATCCGGAGTTTGCTCAGATTCATATCCGTTGAGCTGGTGAGGCTATCTAACCAACTCATCCTCTGCCACCTTCTTCTTCTGCCCTGGCCAGGTTACAGAAGCCTCCATTTAAATAAATACCTGTCTCTAGACGTCTACACGGTCATGCCTTCAACCCCAGGCCCAGATTTAGGCAGTTTTCCTTCTTCAAAATGAAAAGCATCTAAGTCAGTAATGTTAAAAATAGATCTTTAAACTGTGCTTTAATTCAGAAATGCATTTCTGATGCGCTCAAGGAAGGTTCTTTGCTTCCCTCTCAGAAAGCCTTATCAGTCTTGCTTACAACACCTCCAGAAAGAATTTGCAGTTGTTTACGGCAAGGTGAGCTGGAAAATTCCATCAACAAACTTTAAAAGGTATACAGAAAATTTTCAGCTCTTGAAAATATCAGGATTTAAGTGAAGAGGAACTAAAAAGCCTCTTGATGAAAGTGAAAGAGGAGAGTGAAAAAGTTGGCTTAAAGCTCAACATTCAGAAAATGAAGATCATGGTATCCGGTCCTATCACTTCATGGGAAATAGATGGGGAAACAGTGGAAACAGTGTCAGACTTTATTTTCTTGGGCTCCAAAATCACTGCAGATGGTGACTGCAGCCATGAAATTAAAAGACGCTTACTCCTTGGAAGAAAAGTTATGACCAACCTAGATAGTGTATTCAAAAGCAGAGACATTACTTTGCCGACTAAGGTCCATCTAGTCAAGGCTATGGTTTTTCCAGTGATCATGTATGGATGTGAGAGTTGGACTGTGAAGAAGGCTGAGCACCGAAGAATTGATGCTTTTGAACTGTGGTGTTGGAGAAGACTCTTGAGAGTCCCCTGGACTGCAAGGAGATCCAACCAGTCCATTCTGAAGGAGATCAGCCCTGGGATTTCTTTGGAAAGAACGATGCTAAAGCTGAAACTCCAGTACTTTGGCCACCTCATGCAGAGTTGACTCATTGGAACAGACTGTGATGCTGGGAGGGATTAGTGGCAAGAGGAGAAGGGGACGACCGAGGATGAGATGGCTGGATGGCATCACTGACTCGATGGACATGAGTCTGAGTGAACTCTGGGAGTTGGTGATGGACAAGGAGGCCTGGCGTGCTGCGATTCATGGGGTCGCAAAGAGTCGGACATGACTAAGTGGCTGAACTGAACTGAACTGCAAGGTGAGCTGGAAAATTCCATCAACAAACTTTAAAAGGTATACAGAAAAATTCCAGCTCTTGAAAATATCAGGATTTACACAGTGGCTTGTTTGATATGAAGACTTGATACATCTCCATCAAGACTTTCTGTTAAGAATTTTTTCTTAAGATGGATCTAATTAGAACCGTGCTTTACCCAATACATTTGACTTACTCAACATCTAGATATTAGGGTCTACAAAGATGATATTAAGTAACAATGACATGAAAACTAAACTCTGAGGACATGGTCTCAGGATATATTCAGTAGCTATTTAACTACTTAAGAGAATATCAACAGAGCATGAATACTATAATTCCCATCTATCAGCCAGAAAATTAGTTCTCCAAATGACTTGCCCAAGGGACTCACAAATGTATCACTGTTTTAAATTCATGTAATAAAAATGTATAAAATGTACAGAATAATCATTCTTGCGTTTCTCCCTCAAGGTAGATAGTCTCTAAGACTAATACATTGATTCATGTTGAACAATATTTCTGAGAAAACTATTGCCTAAGTTGTAGAAGAACAGCAGTCAAGTGGACAGGGTTTCTATGTCCAATGAGTTTCCCTGTGGGGTTGAAAAATAATCATTTGTCAGTCAGCTGGTACAGACAACAGGTAGTACAAATCAAACTAGAAGGTGAAGGTTAGAAGAACAATATGAGATTGGTTACCAAACTTGCCATGATGTCACTGAGATTTCTTTTTAAAGTCATGTTCACGTATCTCTGTAAGCTATTTGCAATACAGAAGTCAAGAGAAATCAGCACTTTAGAGCAAAAAGGATTAGACACATAAGGAAATATAATTCCTATGACAAAACATGGAATACTAATAGAAAAATGATCTGTTACTAACTTTAGCACTGCAAATTTACCCAATCCAAGAAACTCTAGAATTAAGATTTTCCAAAGCACCTTTTATCAAAATGAACTTTGTACAGAAATACTCTTTAGTCCCAGGTCAGACTCATTTCCACACTCCTCCCATTTTATTCCTAGAGATTCCAACTCTCTCTAGAACAAAGAACAAGCATCATTCATTCCTGAATTCAGGAAGCAACTTCCCAAGAATAAAGATTTGAAGGATCCTACAAACCATTAAGTGCTTTTCTGAGACTTTCGAAGAAAGAACAAGAGAAATTCTTCCCTTTATTTCTCAGGCTGAGCAGCCTGTCTTAAAGTGGGCAGGGGGCACCAGCTGGGAACCCTTCCTCAATAGGTCCCTCAGATACTGAAGAGGCCGCTCTGCTTGAGACCTAAAGCATATTCATTTGTGTTCTGAGAATTAACTAGGCTTGAAGGCTTTCCCTTCAGCTTATAATCCCAAAGTACTATGTTCTTAATGAAAATGTAAGATATGTAAATGACTTCTCTACCAAGTGATTAAGACCTTTGAGTTAAATGAAACCAATGCTGGATCTATATTCTCAAAAGTGATAGTTACATAAAACTCTTTAAATAGCAGCCTACCAAACTCAGAATATCTCACATGGATGGCTTAGTCAAGTAGAAAAGATGGATCTACCAACAGCAGAACAGAGAGGACAGAGATAATGACTGATCCATGCTGCTAATTCAATAAGTATCTAATATCTCTATGTGGATACAGACCAACGTTTCTGTCTCACTGTAATTACTGGTGTCCCTGTTTGCCTTCACCAACTGTAAACTCCTTAAAAACAAGGTTAACAGGTCTTTGCATCTCTCAGCTCACCCAGTAAACAAACATTAACTCTACAAGATTTTAATGTGGTTTGTATTTTCCTACACTGTATTTAACAGAGTAGCAAACTCCCACGTCGGCTGCTCATTTGAACTGCTTTTAAAAAGCTTAGTCTTAAAAATATGCTTACCAAAATCACTGCCTGTTTTATTTTGTTTTTTAGAAAACCATTGATATTAAAATAAAGAATGAATTCATTACCAAGTAATACCTGTACCTTTTAACTATATAAAATAAATTTTTTAAGCTTACGTCTTCAAATGTGTGCGTGTACGTCATGTGCACCCAACCTGATAATGCATTTATAGAACAGAAATAGAATTGTCTTCACAAAAAATTGAAGAGGAGTGACGTAGGTATCCACAACAGCAGGAGGCCCACACAGAATGCTTCCTGGAACTGGGGGATGGTGGGACCTGAATATCTAAGCCAATCATGCCTTGGGCTTCCTTACTGCAGCCACAGCAACTTTTCTGTTTATATTCCTCAACTTTAAAACCAAAATGACATCTTTATCCTAGCAAGCCACATTAAGATGATTTTTTTTTTAAATAAATCAAGGAAAATATTGCTTAGTAAATTCTTCTTGGAAATACACATCCAAAAGTCATCCAGTTACTCATTTGTGTCATAAACCGCTGCTCAACCATCAATACCATGTCATTCCGGCTAATTACATATTCCAAGTACATAATCTACAACCTCAAGGCTTCAAAAAAGAAGTCTGGTATGTGAGAAGCCAGCTGTCAGTATGGTGAGTTAGGGACACTCAACAGCGCATAAGATCAAAAATTAACTGCAAAAAGCATCACTGCCCTTTTCATTCTACTACTCAATTTAAATCCAACTTATGGCCCTCCAGAGTCAATGATCCCAGGCTGAGCTCTCCCTTCTGATGGCCAGTTCCCTTCAATCCATATGGATGTGCCATCCTATGTGTTAGTAGGGAGGGACATCAGAAAGCAAGGGGAAGATAAAGGAGCCACAGCTGCAGAGAATGCCACTGGCTAATTCACAAACTGAACTCATCGAAAATGAGACCATACACGTCTACAGCCATCTTGTAGAATGTGCCCCATTTCATCTAAAATGAGACCATTTTAAGACAAAGTATTGACTTACCAGTAAAAGTAGCAGGTGTTTATGGTATTAATCATGTAGATGGTATGATGCCCAATAGCCAGCCCAACACAGCTCAAAGATAGACAATCAAGACCCAGAAATCACTTCACCTATAACTGCACATTGAATATGTTTTTTAAAAGTAGACAATTAAAATAAAAATGTTGCAAATAAAATATCAATATCTAGAAATGTTTCAGAATAAGTTGTATTGCCAGATTAGACTTGCTTTTAAATGGAAACTTACATTATTATTTCTTAACTACAGATTATTTAAAAATTAACTTCCTATGACTGTCAAAAACTACAAACTTTTTTTATTTAATAAGAATTCTATCATTAAGAAAGAGGTTTAGATCACCAGACACTGTCCTGTGAGAGATCTCAGGGCTGAGAAGAAAATACTTATCTCTAAGAATTTTAGTTCACACTGAAGCTAAAGACACTCAGGGATGAGACAATGAACGCTGAATACTGACCATCAAAGAGTATGTGTAAATGGAGGGGTTAAGGGGTGGGTGAGGAGTAAATCACAACCGTCTAAATTGTGTTCACCCCAACCAACCCAAAGGAAACACTGTGATATCTGCTAAAAGTATGTTACAAGCTGGTTCCTGATGTGAAAGTACAGCAAAGGTCAATGCTCCGAAATATGCCTTTAGCTGCACAGCAAGATGTCACATGGCCATAAAACATGACCTCTTATGCCCTCAGTCAGTCCTTACTGGACCATAGGTTTCGTGCTCGAAACTGACATCCAAAGATGAACGAAACAAAGCCTTGTGCTGGAGAAACTCATCATTTAGAGGAAGAGGTCACAGCATAAAATCAGGGCTGTGTGCTCAGTCATATCTGATTCTTTGCTACCCCATGGACTGTAGCCTGCCAGGCTCCTCCATCCATTAAATTCATATTTACTTCATTAGGTTTATAATCTATTAGTGTTAAAATCATTATGCTCATCTGGGGGCCTAATACTCCTGACCTCACAAAGTCTGATATAAAAAGTCAATGGTTAAGATGCTCAATATGACCAACTCATGGCAGACCCGTGACATTCAAGCACTGGAAAGAACGCATGAGAAGTACAGCTACAATCTGCCCCAATGTTCACTTACTATGGTTTCTGTCTGAAGAGACCTCACAGGGTAATACTGCTGTTTCCCAAATAACACAACTTCATTATTTGACACCCTACCTTAGGAGGAAGCCTGGATGCATGAGCCATTAGTACTAATTACTCCATAATGTCACAGGCCTGCAGAACAATTACCACTAAGGTTAGTGCTTGGAAACAGAATAATTACACTAATTGGAGTTCATCAGGTATTCATCTTCATAGTAAGTACAACTGATGAGGTGAAATTGCATGTCAATACATGGAAGTTATCTCAGCCGCCAAAGGTGACTTTCAGAGGATGTGTGCCCTCCATGAAATATATGGTTCTGTGGGCAACCTCGACACCAAGCAAATATGAAGCGCTACGTAAGCCTCAGAACTGCTGGACAGCTCTGTCATGGATCAACAAAACTGACACATCCCTGCCTCCTGGGTCTTTCCATCCAGAGGAATGGAGACATTAAATAATCACATCATGTTCTGATCAATTAAGAGCCAAAAATGCCAAGTGCTCTGAGAGGATGGGGACAGTTAGGAAAGGAACGTCTGAGAAAGTGGTATTTTTAGGTTGAGGAGTACTTGGACAATGGAAAGAAGAATATTCCAAGAAGAACAATGGGAAAGAGCCTGGAGCATTTGGAAGAACTGAAAGGCAGGCTGCACGGGTGAGAATGGCGATTAGAGGAGACTGGAGAGGAAAGCAGAAGGTGAACACGAGGGAACTTACAGATCGGCAAAGGATTTTGATAATTTTATTCCACATGTAACAGAAAGTCATGATAAAAAAAGTGTTCAGCACAGGAATGCCATACGTGCATTTAGCAGAGTATGACCACAGTAATTGAGGAGAGGGGTAAAAACCTCAACTAGGTTCACGGCTTAGTGTAGAGAGGAATGGACGGATATGAGGGGCAGTGACCAGGGAGATGCCCCAGACCTTTGTCTGCAGGAAGATCCCCGTTTTCTGGAATGAATGGAAGAAGGTGCTATTGATCAGAAACTGAACACCGAAAGAAGACTGCAGACATTGGCTCAAAAACAGATACTGCATAAATTAAAGAGTTAAAAAAATTCTACAGTAACACTGCAGGTTTTATGAAGAAAATTATTTCTATAAAAGATATTAAACAGTACCAACTTTCAATTAGTTTAGGGCTGGTGGCTCATCTAGCTTCGCCAAATTGAATTACTATATTCAATTAGACTGTGGCTTAGTGAGGTAATATTTTTATTGCTATAGTTAAACACAACATGACGTGACCTGCAGCTCGAAACAGAAAGGCAATGACTGAATCACTTGAAAGGGCACTTTCAAAAGTCGTAAAGTGCTTTCTGAAAAAGAGCCGCCGAAGTGTTATGTTAAGATACAGTCACAACCACACTTGTTGAGAATGCCCCCTCAAAGAGTCCCTTCAGTATCACTACTTGTTTTACTTCTTGGAAAGGCCCAAGAATTCTTAAGCCTTGATTTTTCCGTTATCAAAAACTTCATATGAGTCCTGACACTAACTTCCCTACCCTTACTGTCCCACTGTAGAGAACCTATCAAAATTCCAACCACTCTTTCCACATTTGCTTTCTGTTAAAACCTGTATCTTCTAATGTCTTCAACCATCCATCCAATAAAAACTTGCCCACAGTAAGATTCTTCGGGACCCTGAATCCCTACCAACAAGCATGGATGCTGGTACAGGATTTTCAACTGGCTTACACATCTGGTCAACCCTTCCATCTACATTAAGAAGGGCTCCTGACCAATGCCACTACTGGTAGGAGTTGTCTTTTTTTCTTTTTCTCCCCCCAAAATACCTCTATTTTAATTTACTCAAGAATGGGTGTCCTTTACATGACCTGGACTATGTAAATCCTTCTCTCTTCCTTTATTCCCTTGCTGTACTTAGAAATACAGATAACCAATGGAAAAGGCTTCATGCAGAGGAAAAGCATGATCATATGGTGCTGGAATGAAAACAGGCTTCACCACATATTAATGCCTGTTGATTGGTGGCAACTGCCTAGAGCAGTGCTGAGAAGGATTCTGAGGCCTCATCCCACATCTATCCTGAGGACAACAGAGAGAATAGTACCTGCACATACCCTCTGCCATCCCCAGCCCGAGGGAGCCAGAGAAATAGGCTTTGAAGTCCACATAGGTTCTACCTTTCCTAGTGATGTGAATCTCAAGGAAATTAACTTCTCTGCATCTCATGTTGTCAAAAGGGAACACTGCTCAGGCTTGCCTCACACGGATTTGCAAGGAGTAAACCACAGGCACTGGAAGGACTGAAGCTGAAGCGCCAATGCTTTGGCCCCCTAATGTGAAGAGCTGACTCTCTGGAAAAGACCCTGATGCTGGGAAAGACTGAAGGCGGGAGAGGGGGATGACAGAGAATGAGATGGTTGGATGGCATCAACGACTCAGTGGATGTGCGTTTGAGCAAACTTCGGGAGCTGGTGAAGCACAGGGGAGCCTGCTGGCATACTTCAGTCCATGAGGTCACAAAGAGTCAGACTTAGTGACTGAACAACAGCAAAACCAGAGGCTCCAGGGCAGCTGTTTTCCACCTCCTTTGTCTTGAGGGCAGGGAACGGGGCACTTTGCACAGGGGCTCTGAATATTCCTCTAAACCAACTTTCCTAATATGAAATGGGCTGTGCCCTGCTTTCATTCATATGCTGAAGTTCTAACTTCCTGCACCTCAATACTTAAGAGGTAAATTAGGTGAAAATGAGGACACAGGTAGGCCTAAATCCAATAGAATTGGTGTGTCCTTATACAAAGAGATTGGGACATAGAGAGAGACCCCAGCGGTGCATGCACACACGGAAGACCCAGTGAGGATGCAGCCAGAAGGCAGCCATCTGCAAGCCAGGGCGAGACATCGCAAGAGGAAGCTGAACTGGGCAACACCTTGACTTTGGCACTGTAGCCTCCAGTCCGGGGAGCCTGTCATGGCAGCCCTAGCAGAGGAACCCAGGAACAAAGTGTCCTGCCTCTGTAATTCCTGTTACTCATGAGTATCTCCAGCTCTCCTCTCCTGCCCCTCCCCTGCCTCCTCTCACTCTCCAGGCTCCTTTTTCTCCCCTGAAAACACTAGAAAGAGGGGGTTGGGGCTTAGAAACGAGGTCACTGACTGCTGATCTAGAACAATGCAGTTTTGCTTCCTGTATTGTACTTACCAGAAACCCTGCCCACACAAGGGGAATCCAGACACTCTCAGGAACAGAAAGGAATGGTGTTCCCCTCTCTCCATCCAGAAACACAGCTGCAAAAATACCCCGTGGAGACTTCCCTCAAGCATAGCCATTTCCTTCTCTTCAGAAGGATTGTCACAACCTCAGTATTTAATAAGAAATGCTATTACTCCCAAAGGCTATTACTTCCTCTCTCAAGATGGGATGGTTTAGTTAGGGTGGTAGTTAAATGTGTTATCAGAATCAGAATTCAATGGAAATTCTTCCACAGCCAACTTACACTTCACACTAACCACGATGCACGTTAGCGATCTGAAACATTTGTTCTAGCAGTTAGATATTTTCTCTGCCAGGTAAACTATGCAAACAACTGTTAACATGTCAGAGCTTCTGCTTCACCATGCTGTGTGCAGCTAACAGTAATTTTATTATATGATGCTATCTAAATATCCTAAGGGATTAGGAAATTGAGGGGGCTGGTTTTTAGATATTATCTGCCCCAGATGATACCCTCTTCCAACAGAAGTAATGCTCAACTCTATTGGGTTGAGCTTTTCTTCATTCCACTTACAACAGCAGTAACATTTTTTGCAGTATTACATCATTCTGGACTTCTTTACCCTTTATTTGGGATCCCTGGCTATCTCACTGCAGATATGACAAAGAATACTCCTTAAGTACTATGCCTAGCAAAGGGGATCACTAACAGGAAAGACATATGCAAGCGGTCACTCTTGGTCATAAAGAAGGCAAGTTAAAGGTGGCAGCGTGGGTACAAATCCTAATTTAACTCGGGACAAATCCTAATTTGCCAACTGATTCCTCTAACCACCACATCTCCCCTTAATATGGTAATATTTGTTGCTGGAAATAAGGATACAGTCATAGAATGTATTACTACTGACAACATTAAAGTTTAAAGTACAACCATGTGATATTTTTCAGGCAGGAAAGGACCAATTAACATGGTTGGGTGAGGCAGAGACATGAGAAGCTTGGTGACCTTCAGACTCAGTTTTTTTAAATTCTTCTCTTACCTTAGTGGAAGCATGTGTCATAATCCCATGGTGTAGTTGTTTTTCTCTGCACTGTAGCCAGTTGAGTTCTAGGAGGACCTCGTACCCACCCACCCAGGAGACTATAGTATAAATGAAATGAAAGCTACATTGACATTGACACTGAAGTCGCTCAGTCGTGTCCGACTCTTTGCGACCCCATGGACTGTAGCCTACCAGGCTCCTCCGTCCATGCAATTTTCCAGGCAAGAATACTGGAGTGGGTTGCCATTTTCTTCTCCATGAAAGCTAAGCTCTTTGGAAGGTAGAAGCAAAGCCAGTTAGAACAGATAGGGTGGAGGTTAAGTGGAGTCAGCTATTGGTTCTATCTCTTATACCAATGAAACTTTCAATGAGCTTTTCCTTAGTCAACCACTGAATTAGGTAATGGACAAGAGTAATACTCAGATGTGAGTCACATGTAGAAACACATACCTGGGAAACCATCAACCTTGTGTTAACAACCTGTGGGAGACCATTGCTACAAATGCTCTCTGTGGGAGACCATTGCTACAAACACTTGTTACTATTTGTCTGAAAACCACACAGTAGAAGTTCTGGAACCAGGTTTCTAAAGTCCAGCTGGGTGAGCCCTGGGAATTCAAAGCTTGAAGTCTCAACAAAAGACGACTAGGGCTACTGAGAAACTCTAGTGCTGTCATAACCTCTGGTCAATTGTATGCATTGAGGCTGGGTGATCACAAGACTCTGTTAAGAACTATTGTCACCATTAATTGTTAATTGAAACTCTTTTTTTTCTACCTTAGGAAAATGAGTCATGCAAATTAGATTCCAGAACACCTCATTTAATCAACCAAGTCTTTAGTGAATACCCAAGTGGTCATATAATCTCACCCTATCTCTTGGATGGAATACAGGATAAAGGAGGAAAGCCATCTCAAATCTATCTGTAAGTCACTGATTTCTCTAGAGTTTCCTTTTTCCCAAGTCTTAAACATGCCTAAAGCAAACTCAGATGCTCTTATCCCATGTTGAAACAGCTGAGAATATTCATAAAGGTCAGAGTCAGCAAATATTCTACAGCCCCTATAGTTTCCAAGATAAGCTCAGAGTCCTGGCTTAAAACAGGACTGTGGGAAGATCCAGTGATTCCAAGGAAATCTGGATGTCCTCACAGGCACTAACTAGATGGTTGTTACTGCTTTCTCTTTTGATATACTATTTCCCCAAGTAGATCCTGTTACTGTTTAACTTGGCTATTGTATTAGTCTATTGGCAATGGTGTTTTGAATGGCCACCATCAGGTAAATGATGTGAGTCTTCAAAATTAGCTGGCCAAGCAATCTAGGATACTCGTAATTTAGAAAGCTTAACCAGGAGAAGCTGTTCTCTGATATCCTTTGCCTCATAAACTTAAAAAGGGGGGGGGGGGGTTAATTTGGCTTTATTTAAGAAATATTTCCATTTCTGAACCTGCAAAACTATGATAATTCAAAAGCATTAACAAAATTGCAGAGTCATTTGTTTATTGCAGGGCTCCCTGGGAAAAAAATATAAATTTATCTAAGACTCATTCTCTACTTACTGAAATGTCTAAATAGATTGTTTTAAATATGAATTGGAACTCTCTTATCTAAAAATAAACTTATCATAGTTTCTCCAAATACAAATGCACACAGTTTACATTGCTAAAATTCATTTCAAGCATCTGAATATTAAGCTTTATCAAGTGTTTTAACAACTTAAGTACTTCAGTTTCATATTTTAATGACTACTTCAGAAACTTACTGCCCTTTTAAATCCTCTAAATCATCCCAAATACCACAAATGATCATTCTGATCATTCTAAAGAAAAAAGATCAAACCTCACGTTTCATGAAGCTCTCAAGCCAGTAAACCAGACTGTCTGTGTGTGCTAACTCACTTTGTCTGACTCTTTGTGATCCTATGGACTGTAGCCTACCAGGCCCCTCTGTCCATGGGATTCTCCAAGTAAGAATACTGGGCTGGGTTGTCATGCCCTCCTCCAGGGGATCTTCCTGACCCAGGGATCAAACCCACTGTCTTCTATGTATGTTGCACTGGCAGGTGAGTTCTTTATCATTAGTGCCACCTGGGAAGTCCAGATAACCCTAGGAATGTACAGAAAAACTCATGTCCATCTCTACAGCACTGTGCACACTGGATTTTCCAAGAGATTCTGGAGCATTTCTAGGGCACAATTGCTTCACTGCTCTGCTCACTCCACAGCCCCCAAATCAGTCTAAAACCAACTGGCTTTCTTTTCAAACTCCTACCCTCCATCTGCAGGCTCCAAACCCTGCAACATTTGTTTATTTTAGGAGAGAAACAAAGATATGATACAAAAATTTAGTCTTCTGGGCGAAATTATTTTAACGCATGCCATAAATTCTTTAGCATCTGAAGGAAACCACACGCCATAATAAGAAAGCGGAGAAGATGGCATGTCAAAAAAGCAGCAGCAGGCAGTAAGCACAAGTGGTGCTATCGAGAAGGCGGAAATGGTTCTCTGCTGGAGAGAACACAGGATCAGGACTGGATTTTCAAAAACTGGTATCAGGGACTTCCCTGGTGGTCCAGTGGTTAAGGCTCCCCCTTCCAAGGCACAGGGTGGGGGTTCCATCCCTGGTTGGGGAACTAAGATCCCACGTGCCTCGAGGGTCAAAAGCCCAAAACATTAAAAAAACAGAATTAATATTGTTAACTCAATAAAGACTTTAAAAAAAACCCAAAACTGGTATCAGAGTCAAAGAAAGGAAGGAATTTTTTTTTAAGCTGAAGATAGTAAGAGTTTGATTCAATTAGACCAAAAGGAGGGCTGGTAGGAATGGAGTTTTAGCGGGAAATAACCTGGGTTTCCACTTGGCCACTAACCAGCTCATGGGACCTTGACTAAGCCACTAACATTTCTAAGGTCCTCTGAGTTCCAGAAGAAGCGTTTTAGTGATGAGCTTACAATCCTTCTGTTAGGATGATGCAAGAATTTACAAAAGACTGAGGTTGCGTTGATAATTAGGAGAGTATTTAAACACAGCCACCAACTTCGTGTAAGTGAACCCTACGTGGAGGTAGAGTGAAAATGGGGTCATGAGTTCAGGACTTGGTTTATTTCTAATCAGGCCACTACAGAGCTGGAAGAGGGCTGACTAGTGTCTCTGATTAGTATTTCAAAAGTAGAATTACAGGTAAGGCATTTGAGTGATTATTTCCAGCTGTGAATGCAAAGAGGCCATTTCTCCATAGTCCTCAAAAGCAGCCTTTATCATCATTGTCATCCCCAGAAAAAGAGATGACTTAAAGACATCAGCCTATATTCACACAACAGGAAGCATTTCTAATCTAGAGGCCACTAAATGTATTTATGGATTAAATATTTATTAGACAGTGCATCTCTTCTAAGATAATTTTTCAGGAAGAACCTAGCACAACTCTCTTTAAATGATATTGAAGAGGTTAATGTGTTACAATATATTATCCATTTTATCCCAAGTGTCCATATTACATGAGATAAAATGGCCAAGGTTTACGGGAAAAAGCAGCATTGGCCAGCAGAATAGGACTATTAGACATGGATCCAAATTCTATTAATTTCTGTTAGCCCTAGGATCTTATGTACATTATTTAACCCTGTTTTTTTTTGTTTTTTTTTTTTGGGTCATTTATTCACAGGCAAAATGCCTCTTACAATTTGTTTGAGGGGATAAATTTCAATTACAGCATAAGACACATTATAGTCAATAGATGTCCAATTTCATCCCTTAACTTCTCCATATTTAAAAGGAAAAAGGAAATTTCTTCTATGATACACTTACCATACCCAAAACCACTTTCCCACAGTGGATACCTGACAGATAAATTAATTTCCCTCCTGATTCCGTAAGATTCAAAATCCTGTCTAAAGAAATTATTAGAAAAATAATTTAACCAAAACAAAAATGATTTTACCTTCACTCAACAGCAAAGCCCAGTGTCCAGAAGGCCAAAGATGAATTACTTAGGCAGATCCCTGAATTAAATGCCTGAAAAGTCAAAGTGATTCCAGGATGAACCATCTCAAATATCTGGAAGGCCAAAGAACTTTTTTTTTTGTCACAGTGACTAAGGTTGCCAGGGGGATAATTATTTCCAGAGATTTTGTCAACAGGTAACAATACCTTCACATCCCTGAATAAGACAAGCTTTGGTTCTATTCCTGGTGTGGGTGGTGGGGATGTGGAACAGTGTCCTCAGGATTTTAAATATCTAAATTGGTTTTTACCAATCTTTGTACTGACTCCTTTCAGATGCCAATGAATGCACCTTGATTCAGGACACCACAAAGCCAAGTCTTTTCAGGTTATGAATGAATTGTGTCTATACCTAAGATCTTCCAGTGGAGTCCAGATCAAAACAGAGAGCCTTTCTCTGAAGATCTCCACTGGAGTGGGTTGCCATTTCCTTCTCCAGGGGATCTTCCTGATCCAGGTCAAACCTAGGTCTTCTGCATTACAGGCAGACTCTTTACCGTCTGAGTCACCAGGGGCTGTACGTTCCAAAGACTTTCACAGTATTGTTTTTCATTATAATACTAATCAATATGGGGACTGGGGACCCACTCTGGACTTTTAAAACTAGCACAAGTGTCTTGGCAACAACTTCAAGGTATCAGAGCTGCATTTGGAGGCTTTTCTAAACCAGATTTCTATGCTCTACCAACTCCCGTCCAAGGTACCCCAACCAGACTTTCTTGCAATGATAACCTTCGAAGTGAGAACATAAACAGCTATAGATACAGAGGATGAAGTAAAGAAAGCTGGTCCTCTCACCACTTTACAGTGAGTGTGCATTATAAAGGCACAGAGAATGTGTGAAGTATTCTCTTGTTTGATTACTTAATCTTTGCAGAAACTCTATATTGTAATTTTCATTTTACAGATGAGAATTAAAGCACAGAGAAGTTAAGCAATTGGACAAATGTCACACAACTAGTAAATGGCTGAAAAGAAATTCTTAAGTCATCCAAAATGATTAAGAAAATAAATTAATTCAAAAACAAGTTTAGAAAGCGTCTTAAGTGATAAGAAGGAAATGTGGAACTACTTGGCCTTCCCAGCTGAACACCATTTTCTTATATAATCTTGAAATGTGTCCTTATGACCTGGGTCCCTGTGGCGCTTGCAGATGGCTTCCATTTCAAAGACTCTAAAGCTTTCAGGAATTTACTCCTAGATTTCGAGGCATGCTCAATTACCACCTCCCCTCTCTGACTTCCTTGGCTAGTCAAAAAAACTCTTGCTTTCCCTGTTTTTGTTCAAAAACATCTACTGCCTTTGGAAAGCCTGATTTTTAATGTTCCTTAAACCCTTAGGGTGCAGAAGAAGAAAAATATGAGACTCAGCATCCACGTCATCCCATTTCTGAGTTTCAGAACAAAGAAGAGAATGCCGTTTAATCACTTTGCTTCCAGGGCTTGTGTCTTTTCAAAATTATAATTTAACTATCCGCTGTAAGACCTAGATGATTATCATTCACTTCTGATACGGTTTACTGGACATTTTCTTCTTACATGACACTTACCTAGATGTCTGTCTTGATAGCAGGGGAGGGGATGGCATTTAACAAAAATTTTTTGGCAGGCTGGGAACTTCTGTGGTTTTACGACCACCCCTGTTATTTTCTCAAAAGCATTGAAATGCCATCTCTTGAGTTATGTAGGCAGCTGTGGGAAATTCAGTGAGGGTGGCCATTCTGGTGTCATCCAGTCCACATGGGTGCAAACTCCCATACGGTGTCTCATAGAATTTCAAATATGTATATCCATGAGGTTTGGAATATCCTATTTCTGACTGAATATACTGAAACCCTCAAGTCTTAATCAGCATGGAAAAAGAAACACAGCTCAATATACAGAAATTAGTTACTGATGTCATTCACACTGATGACGACGTTGAAAATGCAGACTGAGGGGGCGAGGGGCCCCGAGGAGCCAGCCACTGTACTTACACCCTTTTCAGACACGTGCAATCCTTTTTATAGCCTAAAATTAGGAATTATTACTCCAGTTTTACAATTGGATAAAATGAAATTCAGAGTGGTTTAAGCAATTGGATCAAAGTGGCCCAGCCAGCACCTAGAGATTTTTCAAACTGACTCTCCTTTCGACTACACCCTAGGAAACCCCCCTATCAAGAATATTTTCTCTCTAAAAAACATTCTGGCTATTCACAGCCTGGGTTATTTCCTGATACTAATCCACCAGACGTAAGCTGCAAAGTAAAGTTCCCATTGCATTGTATTACCCAAAGTCTTGGGAGTCAGAATAAATGGAAAGGATTCAATGAGTTAAGAAAACTTGATAAAACAACAGATTCTGCTCCCATCCCCCCACCCACCTCCAGAACTTCAACTCGTATACAAGCTCAGTTTTACCTCCACAGTACCTGGCTTCCAGTTTACCAACTAAAATAACCATCAAGAAGATGTTAATCTTTTGATAGAGGATAAAAATAAAGTAGTAGGTTAAAACTAATATTAGAAAGATAAAGACCTAAGCAATTCAGAACATCTCTTTCAACAGAATCAGACACCAAAGGAAATCAATTGCTTTTGATGAACAATAGTGAGCAGGCCTCTTTTTAAATATTCTCGAAACAAAATTTTATAAACAATAACAAAAATAAGGCAGAGCAACTTTATAAATCTTCTGTTTAGTATAAGCATTTGTTTATTACAGCTTTTAAAATGCTTTCATGTGAATGTTTAAGACTCTAAACGAACATGCTAATTTAAGATGCTCAATGCAACCCATTTATTTCATGGGTACACTGGTAAAAATTGGAAACGAGTATCTTAGTAGACTAGCTAGGCTCTCTTCTATATACATACTGAGAAAAACAGAAAACTGATTATTTTCCAAAGACCAACATCAAGCACTATAAAACGATATTCTGTACCAACTATTGTGTTTCATATCAGTAATAAAATTTATTTCATAACATGAGTATATATATAAACAAATTGCGTGTGTGTGTGTGTGTGTGTGTATATGTATACGTATGTATATACCTGGCACCTTACTTTCCTTAAAAATGGTTTTGGATTTTGGTAATTTTTTACAAAACTACAGTGGATATTACAGACATCCATTTAACAGTGACCAAATCTCCTAAGTTTTTCATACTCCCCTTATCTTGACTGTGGAATGAAAATGGTTTGAAATTGTCCTTAATATGAAAAAATTTTTAAAGACAAAAATTAATGAGACAGAATACATCACACCTTAGATTATAATATGGTTTGTTCTAGTAAATCCAGGAAGATTGCAACGGACGCCTCCAAAGATTAAGGAGCCAGAGCCCTGTAGGACTCTTCCACTCAAATCAGATGTTCAAATTAGGGTGGTCTGGTGAGGAGAAAAGGTTCTCTTCTGCCTGCATAATGAGAGCAAGTGTATCAGTTAAGGAGAGATACGCCACTGGCGCCACTGATAATATGGTCATTGTTGGCGCATTTTGTCAAAAGGCTCAGCTCCCTTTCTCCACCTGCTGAAGTTGCCAAAAAGCTAGCCGGGTAAAAGAATAAGGTAACAGATCATTTATAATTCAATTTAAAAATTGTCTTGCTCAAAAACCTGAGACTCATTGAATTGGGGGCATATTGGTATATTCTCGTTATTGCATGTGATCTATACTCTGACTCATTTGTTCCTCAAAAACATAACCTAAAAAAAAAAAAAAACAAAACCCTACCCCTAGCCCTCTAAACCCTAAAAAAAATCCACCCAATACTATGGAGGACAGTGGGTAGCAGGCGGCTACCCTCCATATCAAATAAAGGTCCTGATACATTCAACTTGATCAATATCAAGTTTTATTAACAGGAACAAAAAAGATAATTTCCATTTTCCTGCCACGTGTTGTCTTACCAGGGTGTACTGAGAATACTGAAACATAAAATTCTTTCAAGTGTAATGTACCATGGCAAAAACATAATTATTTAGCTCCTTTTTATACACAAGTTAAGTCTCTTTTTAGCTGGTAGAACAAACTGGCCCAAAAAGAGGCCACAGTCTGCATCACTGGAAAGAAAAATCAGTCATCAACCATCAAATGTGTGTGTGTATGTCCATATATGTATATATAGAGAGAGACATATATCTATATATACGTAAAAAAAAAAATTAAGAACTTAATAGACCATCTTCACCCCAGAAGCCCCATCTGCCTTCTTCCTCCCCTACCAGTGGTCTCCATCTCCATGGGGTTCTTCTCCGATTTTCCTAATGAAACAATGAGGTAGGAATCAAAAGAAAACAGCGTTAGGATCCTGACAAAAGTAACGATTTTCTCAGCTCTGGGTTTTGTAGGCCCTCTTGTTCGAAGAAATGCCAAATATCTTAATTTTTCCCGTAGTGACACCAGGGGCAAGACCCACTGTCATTTCTGAGACCAATGTCCCTTCATCAAACGGCCAGCAGCAAAAATCTTTCAGACAACCGGTTAACTGATGCAAATTAATAGGGCCACCATCACTGCAGTGCGAAATGTTACAGGAAAAGGAACAATGAACAGCGCGAGAAAGGAAAAGAGCAGTGTTCGGTTACAAAAACATTAAACCCCACAGTTTGCCCTCAGCATCAAGGCTAATCTTATTTTTCATCAATTGAAATAGCTAAGAAGGCAAAAGATGAGATAGCCTGGGAGAAGAAATGCACGCACAGGGTGGGGGGAAACTGTCATCTGTACCAAGGGTTTCACGCAACATTTAGGGCAAACGCCTTTGTTCCTGGGCTTGGGAAGGGAGTGGGTGGGTGGGTGATGGAGGGATCAGATGGGTCGGCCCGGGCCCTCCACACCCTGCTCTCCGGCGCATGCGCGAGGCCAAGACAAAGGAATAGGTAATTACAGTCCGGATTCATTCATTTTGCCCGCAGTACTGAGGTCTGTGAGCCCCGGTTGTGATCCCTGCGAGGCTGACCCACACCCCTGGTGCAGGAAGACCACCTCTTTGACAGTGTTTGATTTTAACCTGCCGCAGATATGCTAAGTGGGCTCGCGGCAGACCGAGGCGTGGTTGTCAATCCTGTTCCAGATACTAAAAAATGCACCCATGTGCGCTGCGTTATTTTAAGCAGGGTGAAAATTATACAGGCAAAGACTGTTCACGGAGTTCGTTTCAAGGCGGAAATGTCTCTTGAGGAAGCAGATAAGGAGCCCAGCCAAGCGTTCGATGAATATTCATGAAAAGAATGCGGTTTGTAGCCACGCATTGTGTGTGCGCTCGGATCCAAGGATTCTGCAATTTTTATTCTTTGGGGAAGGAAGGAGGAGGCGATTGGGCGAAGAAGGGGGAACAGGGGCCAGGCGTCGGGTTTCAGTGTTAGCGCTTTAGGCAAAACCTACTAAACCCCAAACCTTCGCTCCCAGCCGGGCTGGGCGGCGAGGGGCCGCGCGCTGTCAGGTTCAAGCTCACACCCTCCGGGCCAGGGCCGCCAGAGGAGGCGCCCAGCGTATTCTCCGAACTGAGTGCTGGAGACAAGGAAACGCTCAGATGGAGCCCACAGGTTAATGGCATGGCAGCTCGGCCCCCTCCGGGGCTGGGGCTCTGATCGGCTCAGTGGTGCTTCGGGAGGCACGTTGTCGTGTGAACCTCGCATTCCTCGGCCACCTCAAGCCAAGATTCAGGAGTCCCAGCGGCCAAGGAAACCCATTTGCTGAATCAAAAAGCCACCTCCTTCCTTCTGATCACACCACGTCCCCCCGTATCCCTTCTCCCCCTT
>SJXQ01006636.1:263855-283269 GCA_006408695.1 Aepyceros melampus
CCCCTCCTGCCTTCCTAGCGCACTCCCAACCCACCTCCCCTCCACTCCTCTCCAGTCCCTGGCCCCCCATCTCCGTCGCCTCCCCTCCCCCCGCAGCGCCGGCGATGTTTGGGGCACACACACACACACACACACACTCGCTCTCCATTGCGCCCCGCTCTCTCTGTCTATTCTGTTTGGAACGATTGGGTAAGAAGGTCTCGGGCTCTCGCTCAGACCCTGAGGGGCCGCCTCGAGGTGGTGCCTGATGCCCCCTGCCCCTTGCTACCCTTTCTCAGCATCCCATCCGAACGCTCGCTCTGTCCGGCTGAAATTCTGATACCCGGTCGGGCAGTGAGGTTCGGGGAAGGGGTTGACCTGGTGGCTCCTTTCGGGCCGTCAGGACCGACATCCGAGGGTAGACAGCGGTCTCCCAGGGCAGGCACGCCTGGGCGGCGCCCGGGTGCACCGAGCATGCTGCGCCCCGGCAGGCTGCGGCTTTGGACCAGCGCGGCGCGGAGGTCCAGCCGGGGGCGCGCGGCGTCGCCCATGCAAGGATGCTCTCAGGACTTGGGAGAAGGAGGGAAGACCAGAGCCCTAGGCACGGAGCCGTCGGGTTTTTGTTTTGTTTTGTTTTGATGTCTGTGCTTTAACGGAGGCACCAGTTCTCAGGAAGAGCGAGTTAGCCGAGACAAGCCGCACAGTTCAAGCTCAGAAACGCACAGGTCAAAACCGTGGCCAACTACGGAGTGTGAGGTGTCCCCGGGGGGCTGCCACTTTATCACAGGAATACAAAATAACCACCAGGGTGGGGATATATGCTCACCCCGCTTATCTGTTGGCAAGAAGCAAATGCGAAAAATAACGTAACACGACATCGCTTAGAACAGCATATAGCTCTTTTCATTAGACAAAAGCCAATTTTACCCTTCCTGCAAAACCCTTCTGAGGTTTTGGAACTTTCATTTGCGGCATTTGGGCGCCCTCTGGCGGTATCTGGATTGCTTTCCGGCTCGCCCACATCGCAGCAAAGAAAACCAAAGTATGCTGCTGCTGCTTCTCCAGGATGGTTCTGCCTCTTGACCTGGACGAGGATTCGAGGATAGGAATGTATCCAAAGCCGGAATGATACAGTGTAACCATATGTTACAAGGAGGCAGACGCCAAAGGCAAGTGCATCCGCATTCAAGTGGGAAAAGGTAAGTCCATTTCCGATTAACAAGGAATTAACTTACCAGAATTTAATTGGTATATTTAAATTAAGCTGGGTGACAATATCAACCCCATACAAGCCTCGAAGTTCTGCAGTGGAACAAGGCTCCCTGCCTGTACTGATATTTACAGTTTATGTGGGTCACGCCAAATTAGACAAAGGCGTGAAAGCTGGAAATATTCACCTATGAAAGCCAAAGGGGCAAGGGAACTCTGCTGTCTTTTTCATTTTTTTCTTTTGTCTGTTTCCCATTTAAATGAAATAACAAAGTGTGTGTGTGTGCGCGCGCGCTCAGTCGCTAAGTCCTGTCCAACTCTTTTCGAACCTTGGACTGTAGCCTACCAGGCTCCTCTGCCCATGGAATATTCCAGGCAAGAATAGTGGAGTGGGTTGTCATTTCCTCCTCCTAGGGGATCTTCCTGACCCAGGGATCAAACCCACATCTCCTGCAGCTTCCGAATTCGTAGGAGGATTCTTTATCACTGAGCCAAAGAAGTAAATATGGTACAAAAACAGGGAAGCAAATTACAAATAAAAGCATTTTATTTATTTGAACATAAATGTTCAATAATTTTCTATATTCAGTATATGTCCCTCATTCCAGCACATTATTTATGAAGTTAGATGTAGGGTTTCTCAGTCTCCTGTTTTGAACAGATAATTTCTGATGGGGGTGGGGATTGGGTGGATCTGTCCAGTGTACTGTAGGTTGTTCATCATTATTGACCTCTATCCATCCACTAGTTACCAGTAACACACACAGAAACACACACACATATCACCCCCCACCACCACCACCACCATCACTTGTGACAACCAAAATGTCTCCAGACATTCCCAAACATCCCCTGGGAGGCAAACATCCCTCCAGGTTGAAAACTACTGCCTATCTTTTTTTTTTTTTTTTTTTTGAACTGTTCTGAGCAAGTCCTTAAGTTTTAACCCTATTCAATTAAATGAGCATTTACAGTTTTATACTCATAACATGTACTGAATATATTTGTTAGGGTATCTGCATAGTTATTTCATTTAGCATTCAGCTTTCATCCCTGTGATCTTCCAGTCATGTAAACTCATCCCCAAATGAGTAAATATATGTTCCTATTGTGTTTGTGTGGTAAGTCTTTGGATGTTATCTTCTATCTTTTCATTTTTCAATTAAAAAAAAAAACCCTAACAATTAATGTTTGGTACTTTCAGTGCTCCTAGCTAAATTTTCATGATGGAGAAAACAAGCCTTTCAAAGGTGTGGTTAGAATATAGATCACAGGTTACCATAGAAACAGGAGGCAAAAGCTTACCTCAATGAGACTTCAGGTCTCCTCAGTTTGGTCTTCCATCAGATTTGTTTATTTAAAAGATTTTTAAAGGAATTCTTCTTTAATGAAATAATGATGTAACTGGCTGATATTGCTCTGACTCTTAAGAATGGAAGCTTTTCCAGAATTTATAGATATGCACCAGGTGGTACCCAACACATTATATCTGTTATATCCCAATACATTATAAAATCCAATTTGCTGATGTTTTTAGTCTCATTTTTAGTTGTTCATCTAACATCTTACATTTTTAAGATGCATGCTCTTGAAAGGTTTTGTTTTGTTTTTTTTTTTTTAACTCACACTTAGGGAATTAATGACTAAGCAATTTAAAGCTCTGGAGTTCAGAAAATTGTTAGCATAAACTATTTATGGATGCCACTCGCTGTTTAGATTATAGACAAATCAACTTGGAAGTAGATGTTAAAGGTGCAGTTTGTGACAAATGTAATTAATTTTCAACATTATATACATGAAAATAAAAATTGCTTTACTCTCTAAAAGGAGTGAATAATTTTTCATAAAGCTAGACTTCCTGGGATGTAAAATGAATTTCACTGTCATTTTCAATTGCCTACATATTTTGCTCAGTGAGGCATAACCTGCATTATGGAAATACTCATCAAAAAGATAAATGATTCGGCGACTACTGATTTTTACTAAAGGATTTGCTGTAGAATTGCTTGCAATGAAATGGACTCATGTCACCTAAATGAGTAGGCTTACAAAAACCTCAATATGTGTTCAGCTTTTTAAATCATATCTATTGTTATTGAGACACATAGGGTAGATTATTATGTAGACCTTGCCTCACGTCCAAAGCTCACCCACAACTCCCCTCTCAGTACCTCTCATATCACCCACCAAGGCCAAGCACCTTCCCAGTTCCCCAGCCTTTCCTCCTAAACACTGAAAAGAGAATTACGACCCCAAATAATACCTGTGGACCAACATGAATGAAGCAAAAGCACGGTCACAGTCGTGTCACCCCAGTGTTCCCCTAGCCACCTTTGCCTGACATCGTTTTGACTGACTCTTGTTCAGGGCCACTGAATTAATGCAAACCCACAGAGACTTCTATAGAGAATTTGATCAGTTCAGCAGGACAGCTAAGTATTGGGTGAAGGATTGAATTGCAGCAATTTGTTCACAAGATCTCTTCTATGAATTGCAAGCTAAAGGTTAGACAGGCAGTATTACATATGAAAGTAGATGGCTTTTCTTTCTTAAATACATTAATACTTTTTAATCAAAGGGAAATGTTGACATGTGCATATTTACGTCCTCTTTCTCCCTTTCTCCCTCCCCCCGCCGCACCTTCCACTGCCGTTATTGCAATCTCAGCCTTCACATAGCCGAGAAAGGACTTTGTTTCAATCAGTGATTCTCAAGAAAGGGCTCTTCTGAGTTCCAGAAGACATGTGGCAATATCTACAGGCTTTGGGGGAAACCCATAAGGGGGAAAGTGCTACTAATAGATAAAGATCAAGCATCTTTAGATTTAACTAATTTAACTAATAGATAAAGATTAGGGTTACTGCTAAGCCTCCTACAATGCACACCCAACAGCCTCCATAACAGGCAGTTGCTCGTTTAAAATGTCAGTAACGCGAGTGGAGAAACCTTGGTTTAACACCTGATTTTTCTGAAGAGCACGTGCTGCCTGAGGAGCTGTCTGTTGCTGTGGTTCAGGGTGTCAGTAGAGGCAGCAGGTCTGGAGGTGCAAAAACTTAGATTTTCCTTGGAGTAGGGGCTGCATTGCCCCTGGGTCCCTTCATTGCCACCCTTCTTGGGTAGATCACAGATCTAGGCGGTGATGTTCAGAGCCACGGCAAAGATTTTTAATTCACTGTATTCCTACATGCTGAGTAAGTGGAAGAAAACAACTCACCTGGTCCCCTGTCTCACGCTCCTCTTTCTGTCCTGTAAGAGGAGAGCTGGAAACCTGAGCCAACGTGTGTGTTTACCACGAAACAGTGGACCTGAATGCAAGGAGCAACCTGGCCTTGGCACCACACGGGGAACATTTTTCCCCAAGATAAAAGACGGATAAAAAACAAATCTTATCCTCTACCTGAATAGTTCTCATTCCCGACTCCCTCCTCCCTTTCACAGACAGGAATTTCCCCACCTCTCCTGTAAATCCCAAAGCGCTTTATCTACTCACTAGCATTTTCTATGAAGCACACACACAAAACTAGACACAGAAAATGTCAACTACAAATTGCCACTTGCCAAGAGCGTTGACAATGACTGGACAACAAGGGCATTTGCCATTAGCCTGTGCAGAGGTGGACTGCCCTGGCTGCTCAAAGGGTGAAGCGTCTGCCTGCACTGTGGGAGACCTGGGTTCGAACCTTGGGTTGGGAAGATGCCCTGGAAAAGGGAATGGCTACCCACTCCAGTATCCCGGCCTAGAGAATTCAGTGGACTGTGTAGTTTATGGGGTCGCAAAGAGTTGGATACGACTGAGCCACTTTCACTTTCATATTATCATCTCAGTCCTTGCATCTCCTTATATCCAGAAAAGCACTAAATCCCTTCATGGTGACATCAGATCCTCACTACTAACAGAAAACCTTTGGTAAAATGAGTGCTTAATGGCTCTGAACGTGGCCTTCTCCAAAACCTATATATTGACCTTCCCCCACTACCTCTTTGGAGCAGTTTCTCAGAGCTATCTGAGGTGCTGCCTCCCAGGCTGCAGTCCTCATTTTGCCCCAAATAAAACTTAACTTGCAACTCTCAAGTCGTGCATCTTTTTTCGTTAAACAAACCTATGGTTACCAAAGGGGAAAGGTGGTGGGGGTTTAGTCACTCAGTCATGTCCGACTCTTTGCAACCACAGGGACTGTGGCCCATCAGGATCCTCTGTCCAGTAAAATCTCCAGGCAAGAATACTGGAGTGAGGGAAGATTCCCTTCCCCAGGAGCTCTTCCCACCCAGGGACTGAACCTGGATCTCCTGCAAATTGCAGGCAGAGTCTTTACCATGGGAAGCCCCAAAGGGAAAGGGGGAGAAGGATAAATTAGGAGGTTAGGATTAACAGATACCTACTACTGTTTATAAATATGACCTATATAAACAAGGACCTGCTATATAGCACAGGGAACTATACTCAGTATTTTGTAATAACCTATAAGGGAAAAGACTTAGAAAAAGAATGTGTGTGTGTGTGTGTGTGTGTGTGTGTGTGTGTGTGTATAACTGAATCTGCGTACTGTATACTTGAAACTAACGTGATACTGTAAATTGACTTACTTCAATATAAATAAATAAAATACATAAAGCCAGTGATCAAAGGATGTTTGCCTCCCTAACCAGCGAGGGCTTTTTTCAAGCGCTGCTTACCTGTTTCTACAGACACAGGGCAGAGGATTAGAACAGAGGGACCTTGGTCTTGGGGAAATAGTCCTTAATTCTTTGGCTGCTTTTCCTCCATAATCACCCATTAAGCTCTTCACATAACAAGTGACTTTACAATGGCATAAAGAAAGAATGTTGTAGAACGCTTTTTCATATGGTTTCCCTTTTGAGTAAAAGAGACTATAGAGGTTCCAACATTAAGTACTGTGAAGCTTAAGACCAGCCCCATTTCTTACCACCAGCTTCTCTCTCAGATCAAATACCCTACTGGTATTTTTACTTTTAACCCAATGCAAGAAATAGTGCCCCCAATAAATTGGTTTTAAGTGCAAAGTAAGTTGCCAAGCAGAAGGCAGAGAATGCATTATTGTTATTATTATTTTGCTGTAAATTAGTAAAGTCAAATATTGTCAAATTCCAACATCTCCCCAACTCTGCTCTTTGGATAGACTCCCCAAGACTTCCAAACAGAAACCAGAAGCAAGAAACCTCTTGCTTCTTAAGCCTAGAAATCTCCTACTCAGCAGAGTTCAACGTAATGTCAGAAAGAATGATTCCTCCCCAAACAGAAAAGCAAAATAGTAAGAAATAAAAAAGCCAAGTTGCAAATGTATTCAAGAAAGAGCTGGCGAAAATGGTTGAGGATATCTAAAAACCAACCAACCACAAAAACAGCTATTGTATCAATAGTTTTAACGGGACCCGAAAGTCATCTGTGAAAATGAGTGATAGGCCAGGAAATTGGACATGCAAGGAAAGCATGGTTCCTGTCTTAAAGCATCAGCATTTCTGGAGGACTTGGAACAAAAAAGAAAAGCAATCTCACTCTAGTAATTAAAAGACTCTTGTGATCAAAATCAAACACAAGGAAAGACGTCAAAAACAACTTCCTAGGTGCCTAAAGTTCCTCAATGGTATAGAAAGTATTACTGTCCCTATATTATGCTTTGCATAAATACACAGGGAAGAGCCACAGGATTTCAGCCCACACTGTTCACTGTAGCTCTCAGTGGGAGTTGGTGTCATTTCAGAGGTGGGGCAGAAGGTTACCCAGCTTTCTAATATCATGTTCTAAAGTTCTATGCTGAATGACTGTTTTTGCAGTGACCACTCATTACTTTGGGAATCACACTGTATAATTTTGTACACTGCTCGGGAGACCTGGGCTAAGAAATCACTACTTGGAAACTGCCTTCTCATCAGCCTTCCTGGCACTCCGTATTTTAACACCATACTGCTGCTGCTTGCATCTCTCTGCTTCTTCACCTTTAAATTAGTGGCTCGGTTTGGATGAACAATGTGGCCACAGCTTGGCATTCTCCTTTTGGCCGAGGTCCCTGGGATGCCCTAATCCAGTCCACTTCTAATGGAGAGAACTGCCTCCCACTCCCAGATTCTGAGATGGGGATTTCATTAACAGGAGGAACAAGATTTTAGTCTATAGTTAGTTTCTGCCACTCCATCCATGTAGTAACTTAATTTTTGTATTTGCATAAGCAAAACAGAGTTCTGTTTTCTTTATAACATTGCTTGTTATGTCTTCCTCAGTGTATCAGTGAACTTCTAGTACACAGCATTGTTGCTGAATCAAAATCACCTGAGCATTTTATCTTCTGTTGAAGACTAGTTATCTCCTTTCTGCTGATAATGCTGCAGTGACAGTTTTGAACACATGGTTCTCATCTTTTAAAGTATTTCCTCAGTTTCTAGAAAGAGGACCCATAAATTGACACTATGCTGATTTCTATGGTTTTGTCCATCAATAAGATTAAACAAATTTTCTGCAACCAGAACTTAGGAGAACCTACCTCTCCAGAGCTCCAATGCCAAAATATTTTATAATGGTTTTAGATTGCATATTAATTACAGACAAGATTAGACTGTTTTCCCAGTGTCAATTCATTGCTTGGATTTCATTTGATGTCACAGTCTCAATCTCTTGTGAAAAGGTTAATATCAATTCTATGGATAAAAGTCTTCTATTAGTAATTGTTCATCCTATTAATCTTTTTTTTTTTCCCAATGGGAAAATTGATTCCATTTTTACAAAACTGGTCTCTTTGACATCTGTTGAAACCCACCAGAATATGACTGGGAGAGATTGTCCGTCTCAGTGATTGAGTTGACAAGCTTGGCTTTTAGGTGATAAATGGTATCAAATCCTAACTTTGCCTTCACTTTCTAGCCTTACAATCCTTCTTGTCTTTTAGCCTTAGTCTTTCCTTCTGGAAGATGGGAAAATTACCAATTTCACTGGACTGTTCTGAAAATTATATGAGAAAATGAATGTAAAACTCTTAGCCAATTCATAAAACATAACTCAGAAAATGTTTCTAAGGAAGCTAATTTTGTAGCCCCACCAATATGACCTTTGAGGATGGGGTAAAATAACAAAACTTAAGTAATGAATCAGGGAAGATGGGAGGGTTCAGAAAACCATAACGGAAGGCCTGAAGTATGTTGCTATGTTTGCACAAAGAATTTAGTTCTAAGTTTCTTGGAAGCCAAGAGAGAAAAAAATCAAAATATTATGGACTATTAATTTTTCTGATAAGGGAAAACATTTCAAGTGTATCAGAAGGAACAACTCTTCCTAGCAATCAGCTTTAAGAAAAATGTATGTCTATATCCCTTTCTGTAAAAGATCCTAAATTTCTTCAAGAAAAAATTTTCAATAATGACTTTTACTGGAGATATAGCAGTTTTCTCATGAGGCCATTTATTGTATCAATCTGCAAATGCAGAAACCATCTTTGTATAATTCTGTGTGCCATGGGCGGAGTTCCTCACGCTGGCCCCTGTGAAAATGTTTTTTATGAAAGAAGGAGAAATAATGAGGTCCAGACCAGCAACTGTGGCTGGAGCACATAGACAGATTCTCCATGTGGGTGGAGGGCACGGGAAGGGAGCAGGGAGAGTCTCCTTGCTCTGGGCAGTGCCCACTGTGGGAGTAAGGTCGGTTCAAAACATGTGTCTACTCTCACCCCCACATCCTGGTGCTGCCTCTCCCTTTCAGTCTTGGGCAGAAGTTTTCAACCTGGGACTCCAGGCTCCTAGCGGTCTAAGGGGTGGCCATCCAGGAGCTCTTCACCCCCCCTACACCCCCCTGCCTTGGCTCAATTCCATTCAGTTCAGTTCAGTCACTCAGTCATGTCTCACTATTTGTGACCCCATGGATTGCAGCACGCCAGGCTTCCCTGTCCACTACCAACTCCTGGAGCTCACTCAAACTCATGTCTGTTGAGTCAGTGATACCATCCAACTATCTCATCCTCTGTCATCTTCTTCTCCTCCTGCCTTCAATCTTTCCCAGCATCATGGTCTTTTCCAGTGAGTCAGTTCTTCACCTCAGGAGCCAAATTATTGGAGTTTCAGCTTCAGCATCAGTCCTTCTAATGAACACTCAGGATCTACTTTAGGATGGACTGGTTTGATTTTCTTGCAATCCAAAGGACTCTCAAGAGTCTTGTCCAACACCACAGTTCAAAAGTATCAATTCTTCAGCTGTCAGCTTTCTTTTGGAGAAGGCAATGTCACCTCACTCCAGTACTCTTGCCTGGAAAATCCCATGGACAGAGGAGCCTGATAGGCTGCAGTCCATGGGGTTACTGAGAGTTGGACACGACTCAGTGACTTCACTTTCACTTTTCACTTTCATGCATTGGAGAAGGAAATGGCAACCCACTCCAGTGTTCTTGCCTGGAGAATCCCAGGGACAGGGGAGCCTGGTGGACTGCCGTCTATGGGGTCGCACAGAGTTGGATACCACTGAAGCAACTTAGCAGCAGAACCAGCAGCTTTCTTTATGGTCCAGCTCTCACATCCATACATAACTACTGGAAAAACCATAGCTTTGACTAGATGGACCTTTGTTGGCAAAGTAATGTCTCTGCTTTTTAATATGCTGTCCAGGTTGGTCATAGCTTTTCTTCCAAGGAACAAACATCTTTTAATTTCATAGCTGCAGTCACCATCTGCAGTGATTTTGAAGCCCAAGAAAATAAAGTCTGTCACTGTTTCCACTGTTTCCCATCTATTTGCATGAAGTGATAGGACCAGATGCCATGATCTTAGTTTTTTAAATGTGAGTTTTAAGCCAGCTTTTTCACTCTCTTTCACTTTCATCAAGAGGCTTTTTAGTTCCTCTTCACTTTCTGCCATAAGGGTGTGTCATCTGCATATCCGAGGTTATTGATATTTCTCCCTGCAATCTTGATTCCAGCTTGTGCTTCTTCCAGCCCAGCATTTCACATGATGTACTCTGCATATATGTTAAATAAGCAGGGTATACAGCCTTGAGGTACTCCTTTCCCAATATGGAACCAGTCCATTATTCCATGTTCAGTTCTAACTGTCGCTTCTTGACCTCCTTTCTAGGAGGCAGGTAGGTGGTCTGGTATTCCCATCTCAAAGAATTTTCCAGTTTGTTGTGATCCACACAGTCAAAGGCTTTGGCATAGTCAATAAAGCAGAAGTAGATGTTTTTCTGGACTTCTCTTGCTTTTTCTATGATCCAACAGATGTTGGCAATTTGATCTCTGGTTCCTCTGCTTTTTCTAAATCCAGCTTGAACATCTGGAAGTTCTCAGTTCATGTACTATTGAAGCCTAGCTTGAAGAATTTTGAGCATTGCTTTGCTAGTGTGTAAAATGAGTACAATTGTGTGGTAGTTTGAACATTCTTTGGCATTGCCTTTCTTTGGGATTGGAATGAAAGCTGACCTTTCCAGTCCTGTGGCCACTGCTGAGTTTTCTAAATTTGCTGACATATAGAGTGCAGCATCATCTTTTAGGATTTGAAATAACTCAGCTGGAATTCCATCTCCTCCACTTTGGCTGCTTCTTACTAAATGCCAGATATTTTGGAGTAAAGGTGGCTCAGATGGTAAAGAGTCTGCCTGCAACACAGGAGACCTGGGTTCCATCCTTGGGTTGGGAAGATTCCCTGTTGAAGGAAATGACAACCCAGTCTAGTATTCTTGCCTGAGAAATCCCCTGGACGGAGGAGCCTGCCAGGCTATAGCCCAGGGGGCCGCAAAGAGCTGGACACAACTGAGCAACTAACACACTTTCACACTTAAGTAAAGCGGAGGTGCAAAAATCAACTTCTCAAGTATTGTATTGACTGAAAAATAATAAGAAAATATTTGTATTTTAAGGTTTTCTTTTTCTTCTTTTAAATTTAAGACCCTGGCTTGTATTTTGGCCAAGGAGGGCTCCCCCAGGTCTGCCTGAAGGGGTGCTGTGGGAGTCTGGCAATGGACACCCTTCCAGTGGGGCTCGCTGCAGACCCTAGCAGAGCGCAGAGATGAAGGGGCACGGAGCAGAGCCCTGAGGGCTGAGAAAAACAGGATTGGCCTAAAGGACATGTGTAACTACTACTAGAAAATAACACCCATGCAGAAATGTGTATCGTATATGACATTTCTTAGAGTTATTAACTGATCATCTCAAAGGGATTGATACTTTTTTAAAGGTAAATTAAAAACTGAAACTAAACCTAGAATTCCTGTCTTCAAAAATATACAATTTAGGGAATTCCCTGGTGGTCCCAGAGGTTAAGACTCCATGCTTCCACTGCAGGGACTCAGTCATTCCCTGCTCAGGGATTAAGATCCTGCATGCTACATGGTATGACCAGAAAAACTAAGCAAGTAAATTAAAAGGCTTATTAAAACTACTTTAAAGAGTAAATGTTTAAAAAAACAAAAATAATCTAATGGAGAAGCTTATAAGGCCCTCCTAGAAAGGGCCAAAATAGTAAATATTTTAGGTTTTGCAAGCCAGGAGAATTCTGTTTGCCACAGGGACTCAGCCATATCAAAAGAAATCAGCCACACAGACCATAAAGACAAATGGACATGGCTGTGGCCCAATAAAACTTTATTTACAAAAACACATTGGCAGGTCAGCTTTGACACAAGATCAGCAGTTTATCCAGCCCTGGTATACATCATTAATAATTTCCTCCCACTAAAATCACCAATCACTATCTTTTCTTTGCACTGAGATAAATTCTACCCATTCTTTTAAGTCTCCATGTCCATTCAGGTGTTTTTTATCCACTCAAAACGTTTATGAGTGACTGAGTGACGTATGAAGTGATGAAAATTTGCATTTAATCCTGATCTTCATTAAAAGGTGCTTACACTCCCTTCTGGGATTCATTTTATCTTAATCTCATTAGTTTCACATTTATTATTCGCATAATGGGAATAAAGCTCGAAATATTTGTCAGTCTAGCCTGGGATTATTTCCTTGTAAAGAAGTAAAATGGAAGAAAAGAAAGCAAATGAAGCCAGCCAACTAGAAGAAAAGATAACACATCTAGGGAGATAAAATAACAGACATAATAAATACCAGACAGTGCAGGACATTTTTCTGAAAGGAAGATTTTTAATATACAGTAAAATGCTTTTCTTCAAGACATAGGATATCAGATGAATTCTAGTTAAATAAATAGATGTAGATCCCTTTCGATTCATCTTAGATTTATTCCTGGAGATTGTAGTTTATAATTTTGAGTCTGAATTGAAATCTTACTCTATCATTAAATGTTGAGAACTGCTCAAAGGTTTAAATCTAGTTCAAATCTAAAATGCAGTTGAAATGACAATGTTTTGGGAATCTGTCTTTTCAAATCACTTCACATTTAGAACTGAAGGAAGCCGTGTAACCCAGGAATGCCCGGCCAACACCGTCTTCCACATCCACTTGGGCGCTGCTAATCATTCAATATCAATCAATCACAGTATTCTTTTCCTGGGCAAAAAATTCTTTGTTATACTATACCCAAGATGCCAATGTCAATTAGACCTTACCCCAAGGCTGATATGTAATTGTCGTCTCTGATGTATTCCAGTGCCTCACGTTACAATTTGGGAAGCCATAAGATTAAAGCATCTTTCCAAGTACTGAGCGTAATTCTTACCAACTTAGTGCTTTTTCTGGGGCTTCCCTGGTGGCTCAGACAGTAAAGAATCTGCCTGAAATGCTGGAGACCCAGGTTCAATCCCTGGGTTGGGAAGATGCCCTGGAGAAGGGAATGGCAACCCACTCCAATATTCTTGCCTGAAGAATTCCATGGGCAGAGGATCCTGGCTGGCTACAGTCCATGGGGTCCTACAGAGTTGGATGTGACGGAGCGACTAACACTTTCACTTGCTAGTGCCTTTTCTACTTCTGTCTTCCAAACACCAGATTACCCAGAGACCAGGGTTGGGTGGGAGTTGCCATTCTTGCAATATGATTTCATGTGTAAACTAAACATTTACCAAGCGCCTACTAAATGTGAGGAACTCTGCCAGAGTGCTGAGAATTTAGTTATAAACAAGGCCGGCGAGGTCCTTGTAGGCACAAAGCATACAAACAAAACCTTGAGAAGATTTATTTTCATGGGAAGCAGAGAAATGCAGCATTAGCTAGAGAGAATTTAGAACAAAGAAAGTGGTTTTTGGTGTTTCTTTTTTTTTTAATGACAGCTATTGGAGCATGTGTATGTGTTGAAGGGAATGTACAAAGACTGAGAATGTAGAGGAATGAGGGGTTAATTATAGTTGCTAAGTCCTTGGGAGGGCAAGAGATATTTGGATTTGGAGAATAAAAAGGGGATGAGCTGACCTTTATAGGAAGAGGTTATTTTGCTTAAACATAGCAGGAAGAATGGTAAAGAACATGGGGTCACATTTCCAAATTTAAACTTCTATATGAAAGTCTTTTCACTTCAAACTTAAGTTACAGGAAGGCGGAGATTCTTGTCCATTTCATTCACGGTCATACGCCCAGTATGTAGGGCATTGTTTGGTACGTATTATGTGTGTGCTCAGCCACTCAGTCTTGTCCCTGACTCTTTGGACTGTAGCTTGCCAGGTTCTTCTGTCCATGGAAACTTTCCAGGCCAAGAATACTTGAGCGGGTCACCATTTGCTCCTCCAGGGGATCTTCCTGACCCAGGGATCAAACCCGAGTCTCTTGCATCTCCTACACTGGCCGGCAGATTCTGTACCACTGCACCATCTGGCATTGGTGTTGTTCAGTTGCTAAGTCATGTCCAACTCTTTGCAGCCCAATGGGCTGCAATATGCCAAGCTCCTCTGGCCTTCACTATCTCCTGGAGTTTGCTCAAATTCATGTCCGTTGACTCAGTGATACTATCTCTTTCTTTCTCTAATACTCTTCTCCTTTGGCCTTCAATCCTTCCCAGCACCAGGGTCTTTCCCAGTGAGTCAGCTCTGCGCATCAGGTGGCCAAAGTATTGGAGCTTCAGCTTCAGCATCAGTCCTTCTAATAAATATTTAGGACTGATTTCCTTTAAGATTGACCGGTTTGATCTCCTTGCTGTCCAAGAGACTCTCAAGAGTCTTCTCCAGCACCACAGTTTAAAAGCATCAATTCTTCGGCTCTCAGCCTTCTTTATGGTCCAACTCCCACATCCATACATAACTACTAGAAAAACCACAGCTTTACTAGACAGATATTTGTCAGCAAAGTGATGTCTCTGCTTTTTAATATGCTGTCTAGATTTGTCATAGCTTCCCTTTCAAGGAGCAAGTGTCTTTTAATATCATGGCTTCAGTCACTGTCTGCAGTGATTTTGGAGACCAAGGAAATAAAATTTGTCACGGTTTCTACTTTTTCCTCCTCTATTTACCATGAAGCCACCTGGCATTAGGAGGTCTGCTTCTGCTGCTGCTAAGTCACTTCAGTCTTGTCCGATTCTGTGCAACCCCATAGACGGCAGCCCACCAGGCTCCCTCGTCCCTGGGATTCTCCAGGCAAGAACACTGGAGTGGGTTGCCATTTCCTTCTCCAGATTAGGAGGTCAAAAAATGCTAATTCAAGGAAAAGTACTGAAGAACACATGTTTTACCAAATCTGATTTTCCAAATGACCACAAGATGGCAGGCTTATACCAAGAAAACACTGTCAACTGGTTGCCTGATTTCCATATGTGATAAATGCTAAACCTAGGGAAGTGGTGGCTTATGAATATTTGAATAAACTGGAAAACAGTTTCCAGTAGTGAGATGTGTATGAACTTGCCTTCACAAGTACTTACTTGACAGACAAGACTTTATGTAACCATTAGAAAGGAAATAAAATGCAAAGATTGACTAGGTACCCAGGAGTTTAAGATACACTTCTCGTGATGGGAAACTATTTCCTCTTAAGATTATATCCCCTTAAAACAATAACGCTTAACTGCCCCAGCTAGTCGTCACATTTGGCAAATTTAGAGTCACGTGGTAAATGTAAAACACTACAGAATTCCCAAAGGGAAACAGGATCCTCTTTGAGACCACCTAAGCTGTCTGAAATCTAGATTTTAGAATCTGAGTTTAATTTGTAGAAATAACATTAGATTGGTCCTTTTGTAAAGAAATCTCTTGGTGTTATTCCTTGTAGATAATACCTTAATGTTTTCTTTTTCTTTCCCAACTACCTCCTAGAATAATAACCTACAAAGGAAAATTATTTCTCTTTTTGAAAAGTTGCATACAGCATTTGATTCTCACATTTCTGCATTATGAAGTTTTCCACGTTGTGTTTTTGTCTTGTTTTGCTGATTTTGTTTTGTTGATGGTGGTTTGCATTCCTCAAAATATTTGCTGCTCTCCCTGAAGAATGATTGGACTTCTCCACCCACAGGGAGCAGGCATGGACATGTGATTTGAGATGTGTTTCCATGAAATAGGACTTCCCAGGTGGCACAGTCATAAAGAATTCACCTGCCAGTGTAGGAAATGCAAGAGATGCGGATTCAATCCCTGAGTCGGGAAGAGCCCCTGAAGCAGGAAGTGGCCACCCATTTCCGTATTCTTGCCTGGAAATCCCATGGACGGAGGAGCCAGGAGGGCTGCAGTCCATGGGGTTGCAAAGAGTCTGACATGACTGACTGAGCAACTAAGCACGCACGCATGCGCACACACTCACACACACACACACACACACACACACACAGATTCCAGGAAGTAGAATAAAACCTCCCTGACACGTCAGGAGTGACTATGTGAATCGGCCATTCAATGGAGGGGAGAAATGACATGTCATTGAATAGAAATTTTGAGAACTAGCTCCTAGTTTACCAGCTCTCCTCTCTCATCACCTGAAACTACCAGTATCCACCACCCAGGAGCTGCCCTACCTTGGGTCCCTAGTGAAACAGTCCCCCGATGGACAGGTCATGTGAATAAAAAATAAATATGTGTTGTCATAATCCTTTGAGATCTATTTTTATCTGGGGTCTATTTTTTTTTACTGCCGCGTAACTTAAACTAAATTGACTGATACAATATCCTATATAGTAGTTATAAATGAACAAATACATAAAAAATGCTTAGCCTTGTGTGTGGTGGATATTAAGCAATGAATAAATGTTAAGTTATTCATTAGTATCATTGATCATTTCCATTCATCCACTTTACCTACCACATTCATGATAAAAGCACCCTTAGGTCTTATTTAAGTTGCATTAGAAGGTATTGGCATCGTTGTGAGATTTAAAATGAATTTACAGTCCAGTAAAATGGCAGAAAGTGAAGAGGAACTAAAAAAGCCTCTTGATGAAAGTGAAAGAGGAGAGTGAAAAAGTTGGCTTAAAGCTCAACATTCAGAAAGCTAAGGTCATGGCATCTGGTCCCATCACTTCATGGGAAATAGATGGGGAAACAGTGGCAGATTTTATTTTTGGGCTCCTAAATCACTGCAGATGGTGATTGCAGCCATGAAATTAAAAAACGCTTACTCCTTGGAAGGAAGTTTATGATCAACCTAGACAGCATATTCAAAAGCAGAGACATTACTTTGGCAACAAAGGTTGGTCTAGTCAAGGCTATGGTTTTTCCTGTGATCATGTATGGATGTGAGAGCTGGACTGTGAAGAAAACTGAGCACCAAAGAATTGGTGCTTTTGAACTGTGGTGTTGGAAAAGACTCTTGAGAGTCCCTTGGACTGCAAGGAGATCCAACCAGTCCATTCTAAAGGAGATTATTCCTGGGTGTTCTTTGGAAGGACTGAGGCTAAGGCTGAAACTCCAGTACTTTGGCCACGTCATACGAAGAGGTGGAAAAGACTCATTGGAAAAGACTCTGATGCTGGGAGGGATTGGGGTCAGGAGGAGAAGGGGATGACAGAGGATAAGATGGCTGGATGGCATCAGTGACTCAATGGACGTGAGTTTGGGTGAACTCCGGCAGTTGGTGATGGACAGGGAGGCCTGGCATGCTGCAATTCATGGGGTCATAAAGAGTCGAACATGATTGAGCAACTGAACTGAACTGAAAAAGACTTGGGCTTCCCTAGTGGCTCAGATGGTAAAGAAGCTGCCTGCAATTCAAGAGACCCAGGTTCCATCCCTGGGTCAGGAAGACCCCCTGGAGAAGGGAATGGCTAATCCACTTCAGTATTCTTGCCTGGGAGATCCCATGGACAGAGAAGCCTGGCATGCTACAGTCCATGGGGTCACAAAGAGTCGGATATGACTGAAATATTTTTTACATAGAGAGTGACGGAAAGTATGAGCAATTAAGTCTATCCATGGCTCCATGGAATGCACATACTCAAGAATATTTATTGACCAACTAGTGTTAATTTCCCTGGTGTTGCTACTCTGCATTTACAGCCTGTTAATCAGAAGGTGCTCATTTCTTTTTTTTAATTAAAATATATTTTATTTGTTACCATTCATTCAACATTTTTTATCATTGTTGAGAATCTACTGCTATACTAGATAAATTCTGTGGGTACAAAAATAATTTTAAAAAAACATATGGTTTCTACCCTCATGCCCTTTTAGGGTTCACAGTTTGGTGAAGAGGATGAACAGTAACTGAATATCTTAGTCAGCTCAAGCTGACTATAGACCAAATGGTGAAATAACAGACATTTATTTTCTCACAGGTGTAGAGGCTGGAAAGTCCAATATCAAGCCAGCAAATTCAGTATCTGGTGAGGACCATGTTCCTGGCTTGCTAATGGCTAATAAGGTACACATTTCTTTGACTGCTAGGTACACTCAATGAAAACAAATTACTCAACCTAAGATATTCTGATTTTAAAATTCCATTTCATTAAATAAGTTTGTTCTCTTCCCTTCTGTTCTTGGCATCAAGGAAAGGAAGGGACATCTCCCCTACTGGCCCCAGGGCACAGTAACAAAGCAATATCTATTTGGTGCCAAATTAAAATTATTTTTACATCCCCTTGATGTTTCTGCAAGAATGCATTCTAATGTCCCAAAGAATACAAATTTACTTTCTCGTTGGAGACAACTTAGTTTTCTTAATACAGCTTTCAGTGTGTGCCTCTTAACAGCCAACTTGCTGAGTCATGTAGATTCTAACCTGCAGTTTCTGCTGGTTCTTTCAACCCAGATCGAGCATCACAAATTCCACCCCATCACACAATTCACAACAATACTTTTTCAACTAGTCCTTCTAATGAAAAACAAAATGGTTTAAACTGTAATTCTTTCCCAGAAGGACTGAAAATTCAGCTTACCCTATAGAACCTTCAAAGATCCAGGACATCAAGGTGGAAGATATCCAAAGGCAGGGACACTGCAGGGATTTGGTTGACAGTCTCTGCATAGAACAAATGTACCCCCAACTTCCCTCCCAAGTATTCAACAGAGGCACCCACCTCCAAGCTCCCTGCCCCCAGCCTTAACTGGACACTTGCTCTAGAGAAACTGACTCCAAGGTGGACAGACAAGAATGTGTCATACAGAGTGAAGTGACTCAGAAAGAGAAAAATAAATACTGTATATTAACACATGTACACATGTGTGTAAAATTTAGAAAAATGGTACAGATGAACCTATTTCCAAAGCAAGGAATAGAGAGGCAGACAGTGAGAATGGATGGATGAACCCAGAGTAAAAGAAGGGGAATGAGATGAGTTGGGAGATTTTGACTAACATATACACACTACCATATATAAAACAGATAGCTATCAGGAAGCTGTTATATAACACAGGGAACTCAGATTGATGCTCTGTGATGACCTACATGGTTGGGAATGGGGTTGTGGGGGTGGAGAGGTCCAAGAGTGAGGGAATAATTGTACACATATAACTGATTTACTTATTATACAGCAAAAACCAACACAACATTGTAAGTCAAAATGAAACAATCATGTCCAACTCTTTGCAACCCACCAGGCTCCTCTATAGCCCACTAGGCTCCTCTGTCCATTAAATTCTCCAGGCAAAAATACTGGAATGGGTAGCCATTCCCTTCTCCAAGGGTTCTTCCTGACCCAGGGACTGAACCCAGGTGTCCTGCACTGCAGGCAGATTCTTTACTGTTTGAGCCATCAAAACCCCACTATACCCCAATTTAAAAAGAAAAGAAGCACCAGTCTAATGGTTAATGATGAGCACCAGAACGAGGATGAAGCAGGCCTGAAAGTAGGGGAATTAACTAAGGGTCAGCCTAATCATGGTAGAATACTCAGTCCACTTCCTCACAACTTGATGCCAGAAACATTTCTCAGAACGTGGTTCCTGCTGTATTTTCCTGTAACCAGAAAATAACAT
>SJXQ01006636.1:283673-323816 GCA_006408695.1 Aepyceros melampus
CCCAGTAGACAACTGGAGGCTTCTCTGGAGAAATGGCTCGCTAATGAAAAGACCAGTTGGCCATCTAGCCAAAATTTTAGTTAGACATAATTGTAAAGCCTGCAGTTCTAACCACACAGAGAGCTTGCCAATTGTTTCCAAGTCTCTTAGTCTTAACTACAAAAGGACAGCCAAAGATTGCCAGGTATTTAAGAAAATTTATACATAAGTCAGAGGAGATGGTAGAAATGACTCCAGGGAATATAGAGACGATGCAGGAAACAGATGTGTGTGTGTGTGTGTGTGTGTGTGTGTGTGTGTTTACCATCAGAGCTCTTAGAGAAGAGAGTTTGTTCATAAAATAACAAGTATCAAAGAGCAAGAGAGATTTCTTGAGAATTAAAAAAAAATTAAACTAAGATAAATTTCAATAAGAAGGTTACAATATAATATGGAGCAAATTCTAGAAAGTAAAGCAAAAATATTAAGAAATAGAAAGACAGGTCTGGAACAAGACACCCAACATTTCTGAAATTTGAGAACAAGAACTCAAAGGAAGAAATTGTCAGAATGTTTATAGAAAGTTTTCCCCAGGCCTGAGGATCACAAGTCTTCAAATGAAAAAGCCACACTGAATGCCAAGTGCAATGAATGAAGAGATCACAACAAAGCAGACTCTTGAAATTCTCCAAGGATCAAGAAAAGATGCTAAAGCCATCCAGAGAGGAAAGACACCAATGGAATCAGGAATAAGAAGGAAAACACCAGAAGGAAAAGCTAAAACATTTTAAATTCTAAAGGAAAATTGTTCTCAATCTAGAATTTTATATCCAGCCAATCTATCCACTAAAAGTAAGAGTAGAATAGACATTTTCAAACTTTAAGGATCCCAGTAGAATGAGGGCCAATATCAAAGAGAAGTGGGACATGGAATCAAAAAAAGAAGATGTTCAACACAGGAAAAGAAAAGGAAGTCCCTGTGGAACAATGGTGCTGCCACTTCAGTCAACAACTGGCCCAGACTAGATCAGGTGAACAGAATCGTGGGAGGAAGATTTCCTAGCAAAATCTGAACTGAAAGATTATGTGTTGCATTTGAGAATTTGGAAAATAATACTGACAAACACGTTAGTTTTATGAGAGCATTTGGAAATAAAATGAAAGATAGTTACAGAGACAACAAAATGAAAGTTTAGGGGAAAAGTAAGCTCATATACTCTATTTGGCTCAGTGATAAACCATATTATATAGTCATAATTATGTAAATACTGACTAATAATGTAACAGTAAAAGTTGTGATTTTATTAGGAAAATGTAAGCTGAAAAAGGGAGTGAGGATGATGGGAGGAAGAACACCCTATGTTTATATTCCTTAGCAAAAATTCAATAGATAGCCTATAAGTGACAATTCAGGAACTAGAGAAAGAAAAATAATACATGGAGGAATTTGCCAGGAAAACCAACTTAAGAATCGAAAGGGAATTCCTATAAGGAATGTGAAAAGAAGGATGGGAAGGAAAGAGAAGAAAAATGGTATTTTTCATTGTAACTCTTTTCTGATGTACTGATGACATTTTAAATTATGTACACATATTATCTTGATTTTTTTAAGCTAAAATTAAAACTTATCATCTTCCCAACTAACTTGGGAAGATAAGCACAAGATATTAAACTAGATTACTAATAATGGAAGTTTCAATAACAATTAAAGACAGTAATAGAAAATAACTCAGCAAGTAGTTTGACTAATTTCCAAAAGACTATTTTCAGAGTCAGAGAGAGGAACACTCATTGAAGACTTAAGGTTGTAAGGAAAGACTTTGTGAAGAGATGAGATTGGGCCTGAGTTTTCTTGGAAAGGTAGAATCGTCTACTTGATCATGGGGAGGGTAGTTCAAGGATTTTAGAGGCAAAAATGAGGACTACTTGGAGAGGATAGTGAGCAATCCATTTGTACTGAAGTCTAACTCTGTACCTCCAGTTTGTTCCCAGGTATATGACCATCTGAGCAAGAAAAGCCAGCAGAGACCAGGTTCTGGAGGGTCTAGGAAGTAGCGCTAAACAGTTGGACTTTATCTGAAGAAAATGGTCCCCAAAGAGATGATTCAGTTATATATAGCTGAACCACTTTGCTGTGCCACAGGAATTAACACAACATTATAAATCAACTTTTATATATATATCTATGATATGTATATATTTAGCTCAGCTGGTAAAGAATCTTCCTGCAATGCAGGAGATACCAGTTCAATTCCTGGGTCAAGAAGATTCCCTTGCAGAAGGGATAGGCTACCACTCCAGTATTCTTGGGCTTCCCAGGTAGCTCAGCTGGTAAAGAATCTGCCTGCAGTGCTGGAGACCCAGGTTCAATCCCTAGATTGGGAAGCTCCCCTGGAGGAAGGCAGGGCAACCCACTCCAGTATTCTTGCCCAGAGAATTCCCATGGACAGAGGAGCCTGGCGGGCTGCAGTCCATGGAGTCACAAAGAGTCAGACATGACTGAGTGACTAAGCACAGCATATATATATTCTTTTTCATGTTCTTCTCCATTACTGTTATGACAAGATACTGAATATAGTTCCCTGTACAGCAGGATGCTGTTATTTATCCGTTCTATGTATAATATAATCCTGCTAATCCCAAACTCCCAATCCGTCTGTCTCCCACTCCCCTACCTCTCTTGGTAACCTCAAGTTTGTTCTCTGTGTCTGTAGGAGCACTTTCTTGATGCTTTTAGCCTAAAGGGATAATTTAAGGTTATGAACACTCAGTCCTTCCCCATTTTTAAGGTACTTTCCCACTAACTGTATATCTGGGGTGTAAATGCATTAGTAATAGCTACGATTTCTGTGGCACTCAGCTTTCCCCAGGTGGTGGTCTGGGCACTTTACACATATTAACTTATTTAATCATTAACTCACTTAATCCTCACCAAAAGCCCTATGAGGCAGTATCCATTTACTACTTATTATCATACCCACTTCCCAGATGAGGAAATTGCAATCAAGATGAATAAGTTGCCCACCATCAATTGGTAAAGTTGAATTCCAACCCAACAAGTCTAGTTCCTAACTACATGCTAAACTGTACAAAGTGTAATCAGTGAAATTGTTCATAAATACCTTCATGTGATGCATATTTCCTTTTGAGTTGCCAAAGCACCTAACTATAAGTTTCTCAGACTTTTGCTCCAAAATTTGTGAATTAGAAAATAAGCCAATTTATTTTTGTTGACTGCTAAAGAGTAACCGAAGCCTCCGCCAATTCTATGCATTGCACAGCTCATAAACTGACACATAAAAAGTAATGATTAGAATACACAAAGGACTGAGATCAGTGTCCTAAAAGGGGTAGTAAGATGTTGACAGCTGGAAAATAGCATTAAATATGGGAATAATGGATAACTAGCACTTCATGGCATATGTGTTGAATGTAGCATTAGAATATTGGAGACTATAACAGTTTCCTGTGGCTAACTTAACAAGTGACGACAAACCTGGTGGATTAAAACAACAGAAAGAGGAATTTCTGGCAGTCCAGTGGTTAGGACTCCATGTTTCCACTGCAGGAGGCATGGGTTCATTCCCTAGTTGGGGAACAAGATCCTACAAGCCATGTGGTATGGCCAAAATATATATATATTTTTAAAGCCCATAAAAATAAATAAAGCATGCTGCTACTGCTGCTAAGTCACTTCAGTCGTGTCTGACTCTGTGTGACCCCATAGACAGCAGCCCACCAGGCTCCCCCGTCCCTGGGATTCTCCAGGCAAGAACACTGGAGTGGGTTGCCATTTCCTTCTCCAATGCATGAAAGTGAAAAGTGAAAGTGAATTTGCTCAGTCGTGTCTGACTCTTTGCTACCCCATGGACTGCAGCCTACGAGGCTCCTCCGTCCCTGGGATTTTCCAGGCAAGAGTACTGGAGTGGGTTGCCATTGCCTTCTCCAAAATAAAGCATAGGTAAATAAAATAGAAATGTATTCTCCCCCAGTTCTGTAGGCCTGAAGTCCATAATCAAGGTGTTGGCAGGGCCACATGCCCTCTGCAGACTCTAGGAAAAACCCCTTTCCTCAGTTTCTGAGAGACGCCAGCATTCCTCGGCCTATGGCCACATCCCTCCAGTCCCTGCTCTCATCTTCACATCACCTTCTCTGTATGCCTTTCCCATGTGTGTCTTCCATAATGACACTTGCCACTGGATTTAGAACCCACAGAGATAATCCAAGATGATCTTCCTATTCGAAGATCCTAAACTTAATTAGATCTGCAAAGTTACTTACTTCAAATAAAGTAACAACATTCACAGGTTCCAGGGGTTAGAATGTGAACTAGAGGATGGGATGGGATTCAGCTCATGACAGAGACACCATCACAACTAAAGCACTGAGTTAACTGGGTGAAATCCTTCTCCAAAATAAAGCATAGGTAAATAAAATAGAAATGTATTCTCCCCCAGTTCTGTAGGCCTGAAGTCCATAATCAAGGTGTTGGCAGGGCCACATGCCCTCTGCAGACTCTAGGAAAAACCCCTTTCCTCAGTTTCTGAGAGACGCCAGCATTCCTCGGCCTATGGCCACATCCCTCCAGTCCCTGCTCTCATCTTCACATCACCTTCTCTGTATGCCTTTCCCATGTGTGTCTTCCATAATGACACTTGCCACTGGATTTAGAACCCACAGAGATAATCCAAGATGATCTTCCTATTCGAAGATCCTAAACTTAATTAGATCTGCAAAGTTACTTACTTCAAATAAAGTAACAACATTCACAGGTTCCAGGGGTTAGAATGTGAACTAGAGGATGGGATGGGATTCAGCTCATGACAGAGACACCATCACAACTAAAGCACTGAGTTAACTGGGTGAAATATACCACTGATTCAAAGCTTGGCAACATAAGACAAGGCAAATGGAAAGATACACAGTCAAGAAAAATATGGGGAGAAGAACAAGATGGCAGGTGAGTGGGTGGGTGTATCTCTCTTCATGGATGCATCAGGAACACATCTGCAGGTGCAGGAGACCTGCCAAAGCACCAGCTGAGAACTGGCAGGGGTCCCTGACCACCAGAAGGGAGTCTATAGATTCACACAAAACTTGATAGGAAGAAGAAAGGAAGGGGAAAGGGGAGAAGAGTGAGCAGACTGGACCTGCACCCAGGAGGTGGGAGGGCTGAAGCGGGATTGAGATCTCCACACTGGGGCAATCCGTTTGGATGAAGGGGCAGCGTTTGAGGCTGTTGGAGAGTGAAGCAGTTGATCCGTGACAATCTGCATGAGTGAGGACCACACAATCTGTGCCATAGCCCTGTGTATCCCAGACAAGGGAGGCAAGACCGCTGGAATGTCAGCAGCTGGGAGCTGGAGTGTAGGGGCTGGAGAGCAATCCCAGGGCAAGGACTACTGTCAACCATGGAAGACAGTCTGAGGGAACAGGAGGGAGCAGATTGCAGCAGAACATGTGTTCAGAGGCAAGACAGGCAGCTATGGAGGCAGGGTGCGACTGCTGAGTCATGTGCAGGGGGCGGAGCCATCAGTGTAGCTTCTCTCTCCCCATCTTAGTCAGCACTGGCAGCTAACCAATAGAAAGACCTCGGAGAGGGTGGCACTTTGAATGCCTGCTTCACCAAACAATAGAGAAGGACCAGCTAGGGAGGCTCTTTGAACACCAGCTGCCAGAGGCTGTACAAAGATTCTAATAGCGCCATATCTTCTGTGCCCTAGACCACTGGTTTTCCCGTGTACCTGGCACTGCCAGGGTCCCTGCAATCTAAGCAGCTGTGGCACCTCCTCACCTGTCCTCACTGGGGCAGACCCAGGTCCTCCAGGGAAGTCCCAGGAGCAAACTCATACGGATGACCCACAAGTAGAGGTAGGGATAAAACCACAGTTGAGCTCCAAGAATGGAGGGCTAAGGAAGAGGATCAAAAAGCTCTCTACTAGCTGTACAAGGTGCATATTAAATCCACGGGTCAACTAGACAGCCTCTGTGTCTATGGAATATGTGAAAGGACAATGAGTGTTCCCACAAAGGAAAATGCCCTAGCCCCAACAGCTGTGGACTTTGGAGGCAAGAACACTCCAAAGTAGGGCCAGATTAGAGTCTGAACTGTCCCCACAGCAGGTCAAGAGACCACCCTCGGTATTGGAGGGCCTCCTAGGAAGATGAAGATGGGCTGTGAATCAAAGCAAGGAAAACAATGCTGACAGCTGAGACCCAAGAAAAACATTTATTATTGTTCTTATATTTTGACTTATTCTGTAGTTGATTTTGAAGTTTTTTCCCCTTTTCTCTGTTACTGTGATTGTTGTTATTATTATTATTATATCCATTTACGTTTTTGAGGATTTTTGTTTAACTACATTTTTTTTTCCTTTGTATACTTCAACCTCTACATTGACTTTTTGTGGTTCTATGGGATTTGTTGTTGCTGCTGTTGTTGTTTTCTCCTCCCCCTTCTTTTTTCATTTGTTTTGTTTCTCTTATTGTTCTTTTCTTGGTGTAGTTTTTCTCTTTTATATATATTTATATATACATGTATATAAATCATTTTTATGTACTTCTATTTTTTTTCCTTCTTTTTGTCTCCATGTTGGTTAGTCACTTTTGTTCTCTTTGCTTTATTCTTCAGTAGGCTCTAGGCTTTAGTCTTGTTTTCTGTTCTTTGTTTCACCTATTGTTTTTAATTTGTTGACATCAGTTTTGGTTTTGTCTGGTTCACTAGGTCACTCTCTTGTACTTTGTTTTCTTTGGGCTGTTTTGGTTTTGTGTGTGTGTGTGTGTGTGTGTGTTCCTTTGTGTTTGTTACTATTTACCTAATATTGCATTGACCAGTTATCTGGAATTCTTTTTTTTTTTTTTTCCTAGTTCTTTTTGTTGCTGTTCTCACTCCATTCAGACTATTAAGAAAACAAAGAAAACAAAAATATTGTCCATTAAGACAATTAAGAAAATGCAAATAGGAACATACATATCAATAATTACTTTAAATGTAGTAGGGTAAATGTTCCAACCAAAAGATAGACTGGATAGATAACTACATAACAAGACCCATATATATATGCTGTCCATTATAGACCTACTTCAGACCTGGAGACACATACAGATTGAAAGTAAAGGATGGAGAAAGATTCCATGCAAATGGAATTTGCAAATTTGATGTTTTTAAATCACGAAACATCCATTCCATGCAAATGGAAATCAAAAGAAAGCTGGAGTAGCAATTCTTATGTCAGAAAAAAATAAACCTTAAAATGAAGAATATTACAAGAGATAAGGCAGGACACTACATAATGACCAAGGGCTCAATCCAAGAAGATATAATAATTATAAATATTTATACATCCAACATTGGAATACCTCAGTAGATAAGGCAAACATTAACAGACATACGGGAAATCAACAGTAGCACAATAATAGTAGAGGACTTTAACGCCTACTTTCACCAATGGACAAATCATCAAATCAGAAAGTAAGAAAACACAAACCTTAGATGACACATTTTACCAGATAGACCTAATTGATATCTTCAAGATATTCCATCCAAATGCAGAAGAATAGACTTTATTCTCAAGTGTACAAAGAACATTTTCCAGGATAGATCACATCCTGGATCACAGATCAAGCCTTGGTGTATTTAAGAAAATTGAAATTCTGTCAATCATCTTTCTGACCACAATGCTGTGAGACTCATATCAATTACAGGAATAAAAAAAGAAAAAGAAAAACTGTAAAAAAAACACAAATACATGGAGGCTAAACAACATGCTTCTAAATAACCAATAGGTCACTGAAGACATCAAAAAGGAAATTTTTTTAAAACCTAGAAAAAAATGACAGTGAAAACACAATGACCCAAAACCTATGGGATAGAGCAAAAGCAGTTCTGAACGGGAAGTTTATAGCAGTACAATCCTACCTCAAGAAACAAGAAAAACATCAAATAAACAACTTGACTTTACACCTAAACCAACTAGAAAAAGAAGCACAAAAAACCCCAAAGTTAGCAGAAGGAAAGAAATCATAAAGATCATTGCAGAAGAAAATGAAGAAAATAATAGTAAAGATCAATAAAACTAAAAGTTAGTGCTTTGAGAAGATAAAAGTACCAAATCATTAGCCAGACTCATCAAGAAAAAAAGGGAGAACACTCAAATCAGCAAAATTAGAAATGAAAAAGGAGAGGTTACGATAGACAATGTGGAAATGCAAAGGATCATAAGAGACTATTAGGAGCAACTATATGCCAATGAAATGGATAACATGGAAGAAATGGAAAAATTCTTAGAAAAGTTTAACTTTCCAAGACTGAACCAGGGAAAAAATAGAAATTTTGAGCAAACCAATCACAAGCACTGACATTGAAGCTATGATCAAAAATCTCCCCAAAAATAAAAGCCTTGGGTCAGATGGCTCACAGGTGAATTCTGTCAAATGTTTAGAGAAGAACTAATGCCTATCCTTCTCAAACTCTTTCAAAAAATTGCAGAGGAAGGAACACTCCCAACTCATTCTATGAAGCCAGCCTCACCTTGAAAACCAAAGCCAGACATAGGCATCATAAAAAAAGAAAATTATAGACCAATATCACTGATAAACATAGATGCAAAAATTCTCAACCAAATTCTAGCAAACAGGATTGGACAACACATTAAAAGGGTCATACACCATGATCAAGTTGGATTTATCAAAGAGATGCCCAAATTCTTCAGTACATACCACTGAATCAATTTGACACACCATATTAATAAATTAAAAGATGAAAATCATGGTAATCTCAATAGATGCAGAAAAAAGTTTGTGACAAAGTTCAATACCCATTTATGATAAAACTCTCCAGAAAATCAGCTAGAAGGAAGTTACCATTTAGGTAATAAAGGCCATATATGATAAACCCACAGCAAACATTATTTTCAGTGGTGAGAACCTGAATTTCTTCTAACATCAGGAACAAGACAAGGGTGTCCACTCTCACCACTATTATTCAACATAGGTTTGGAAGTCCTAGCCACAGCAATCAGAAAAGAAAAAGAAATAAAAGGAATCCAGATTGGAAAAGAAGTAAAACTCTCACTGTTTACAGGCGACATGATACTATATATAGAAAACCCTAAAGATACTATCTGGAGAAGGCAATGGCAACCCACTCCAGTACTCTTGCCTGGAAAATCCCATGGGTGCAGGAGCCTGGTAGGCTGTAGTCCATGGGGTCACTAAGAGTTGGACACGACTGAGCGACTTCCCTTTCACTTTTCACTTTCCTGCATTGGAGAAGGAAATGGCAACCCACTCCAGTGTTCTTGCCTGGAGAATCCCAGGGACGGGGGAGCCTGTGGGCTGCCGTCCATGGGGTCGCACAGAGTCGGACATGACTGAAGCGACTTAGCAGCAGCAGCAGCAGCAAAGATACTATCAGAAAATCACTAAGAGCTAATCGTGAATTTAGCAAAGTTGCAGGAATACAAAATCAATACACAGAAATCACTTGCATTCTTTTACACTAACAATGAAAAATCAGAAAGAGAAATTAAGGAATCAATCCCATTTACCATTGCAACAAAAATAATAAAATACCTAGGAATAAACCTACCCAAGGAGACAAAAGAGCTATATACAGAAAACTATAAGACACTGGTGAAAAAAATCAAAGATGACATAAACAGATGGAGAGACACACCATGTAACTGGATTGGAAGAATCAATATTGTGAAAATGACTATACTACCCAAAGCACTCTTAATGCAGTCCCTATCAAATTACCAATGATATTTTCACAAAATCAGAACAAAAGTTTTGTAATTTGTATGGAAACATAAAAGACCCAAAAGAGCCAAAGCAATCTTGAGTAAGAAGGATGGAGATGGGGTAATCAACCTTCCTGATTTCAGACTATACTACAAAGCTATAGTCATCGAGACAGTATGGTACTGGCACAAAAACAGAAATATAGACCAATGGAACAAGATAGAAAGCCCAGAGATAAAACTCACACACTTGTGGGCACCAGGTCTTTGACAAAGGAGACAAGACTATACAATGGAGAAAAGATAGTCTCTTCAATAAGCAGTGCTTAGAAAGTTTGACAGCTATGTGTAAAAGAAGGAAATTAGAACACTTCCTAACACCATAAACAAAGGTAAACTCAAACAGGATTAAAGACAAAAATGTAAGACCAGAAATTATAAATCTCTTAGAGGAAAACATAGGCAAAAAAATTTATTGACATAAATCACAGCAAGATCCTCTGTGAACCGCCTACTAGAAGAATGGAAATAAAAACAAAAATAAACAAATGGGACCTAATTAAACTTAACAAAACTTTTGCACAGCAAATGAAATCATAAACAAGATGAAAGGACACCCCTTAGAATGGGTAAAGCAACTGACAACGGATTATTCTCCAAAATGTATAAGCAGCTTATGCATCTCAAGAACAGAAAAACAAGCAATCCAATCCAAAATGGGCAGAAGACCAAAACAGACATTTCTCCAAAGAAGACATCCAGATGGCTAATAAACACAAGGAAAAATGCTCAGCATCACTTATTATTAGAGAATTCCAAAGCAAAACTACAGTGAGATATCTCCTCACACTGGTCAGAATGGCCATCATGAAAAAACTTACAAACAATAAATGCTGGAGAGGATGTGGAGAAAGTGGAAGCCTCTTACACTCTTGGTGGGAATGTAAATTGACACAGCCACTATGGAAACAATATGGAGATTCCTTTAAAAACTAGGAATAAAACTACCATATGAATACTCAGCAATCCCACTATTAGGCAAATACCCTGAGAAAATCATAATTGAAAAAGACACATGTAACTAAGTGTTCGTTGCAGCACTATTTACAATAGCCAGGACACAGAAGCAACCTAGACGTCTGTCAACAGATGACTGGATAAAGAAGTGTGGTACATATATACAGTGGACTATTACTCAGCCATAAAACGTAGTGCATTTGAGTCCGTTCTAGTGAGGTAGATGAACCTAGAGCCAATTGTACAGAGTGAAGTAAATAAGAAAGAGAAAAATGACATATCATATATTAACACATACACTTGGTATCTAGAAAAATGGCAGGGCAGGAATAGAGACTCAGACATAGAGAACAGACAGACTTGTGGACACGGGGGGCGTGGAGGGAGGTGGCTGGCAGGAAAGATCAGTTCAGTTCAGTCGCTCAGTCGTGTCTGACTCTTTTTGCGACCCCATGAACCACAGCACGCCAGGCCTCCCTGTCCATCACCAACTCCCAGAGTTTACTCAAACTCATGTCTATTGAGTCAGTGATGCCATCCAGCCATCTCATCCTCTGTTGTCCTCTTCTCCTCCCGCCTTCAATCTTTCCCAGCATCAGGGTCTTTTCCAATGAGTCAGTTCTTCGCATCAGGTGGCCAACGTATTGGTAGGAAAGATAGAGTGGGACAAATTCAAAGAGTAGCACTGAAACAGAAACCTCAGCATGTGTAAAACAGATGCTAACGGGAAGTTGCCGCGTAGCACAGAGAGCTCAGCCTGGTCCTCTGTGACAGCTCAGAGGGATGGGATGGGGTGGGAGGTGGGAGGAAGGTTCAAGAGAGCAGGGGACATGTGTGTTCTTGTGGCTGATTCATGTTGGTGTATGTTAGACACCACAACACTGTGTAGCAATTATCTCCCAATAAAAAATTAATTAATTAAAAAAGAAAATTATGAGTAATAGGATGCAGTACATTAACTCCCAACATGCACAGAATAGGAGAATCCATAAATTATGTAAATATTTGGTGTCAACTGGGCATTGGGACACTGTGGCCCATTTGGAAGAATACATGTGAAAAGGGAACTAAAATTGAAGAAAACCTAACAATTAAATGTTTGTAAAATAAGGGCTTGGATAAGAGGAAGCTTAGACTCTGAAATAACTGCTCCAAGCCTAGCGGGAGAAGGCTCTCAAGAAAGTTCTCTACTGTTGTGTTTTCTTGGGCTCACAGGGCTCCTAGTAAGTAGAGAGTGTGCCTCAGGGGGTGGGGTTAAGTGTAAGGATAAAGTGTCCAAGAGCCCAGCGCAGCCATCCACCATCCCCAGGGGATGTGCATTCAAGGCTCCACCGTTGGGCACTGGTGCCTACAGGGGAATGCCAGCCCCTTCAAAGAGCATCTTACTGAGTCTGTGCTTGTCCTTTGCCTCTTCCAGGTGAAGTAGTGACCTTGTAATATGGGGAAATTCAACTGCATGATTTTAGACCCACTCTGGCTGTAAATTGCTGATTCTAAGAGTCTGAGGATTTCCTTTTTAAGTGTGAGTGCTACGGAGGTTACATTGCCGTGTACAAGCGTGCTTGGGCCCTGAGCGTGAGCACAGCCCATCTGTCCAGGATACTCCACACGCGGTTTTGCACTAACCCGAGAGGATTAACTAGGCAGTGTCTTTGGGTCCTGCGGTCCCCAGGGTTCTCAGTGATCTTCCTCATGTACCCTCCACAGCAAGCAGAGCCCAGCAGGGACAAATTCTGTAACCCGGAGGGTAGATTCTCTTTTTCACGGTTCATCTCTCCTTATACAACAGCGGGCCCTGCGTCTCAGTTCCAAAGAAATCACATAGTGGAGATGCATTCCAAATTACCAGGGAGAGTCAAAGTTCAGGATCAGAGTTCCCCAAAGTCAGTCCACAGACAGCTGCCAACTCAGAACAAACTTTTCCTTGTTCCATGGTGAAATGAAAGACAAGGAAAGACAACACATACATATTATATATATATAAAACACAACTTCCTCTGGAGGAAATGTCCATCTATAATTGTCTCATCTTTTGTATTAAATTGTTCTCTCTTTTATGAACTAATGTGGAGAGTAATTGTGTAATTACTACTTTTAACACCATTTATTGGAGAAAACATTTTTAAATTAGCAATCATTCTTTAATCCTCCATTTAGAACTTTCTTTCCTTTTTGGCTCGTTTGCAAAATCTCAAGTGTGGGGATCTATGCGATAGCTTCAAAGAGGACTTGAGAACCCCCCACTCACACCCCAATCTGTTTCCTGTACAAGATAATACTTGAATCCCTAGACTTTGCACCGCACAGTCTTCTAGAAGCTACAGAGCCAGGAAGTGAGGCCAGGGCCTTCACCTCCACCCTAATTGTGGGCCAGAAGGAACTAGAGTCCACAGAATAGCTGGAGATCCCAGGAGTTGCTGATTAAAATGGGGATAAAGTTCAGGGCAGAACATCTTTATGCAAAGCAGTAAGAAAGTGGCCTTTATCTGGGGACCCGCTGTTTCCTCCCCATGTACTTGTCACAAGCCCTCAGGCAGAAAATAGAGGTCAGACTCTGGCTGCAGAAATTCATATCCTTATCCTGTTTTAAAAATTGTTTAGTCATATAAATCTCAGTTTTAAAGCTTCAGTATACTGTATTTCCAGAGTTTTTGTTTTTCTAGACACATACATCTGGAGAAGGCGATGGCACCCCACTCCAGTACTCTTGCCTGGAAAATCCCATGGACGGAGGAGCCTGGTGGGCTGCAGTCCAGGGGGTCGAAATAGTCAGACACAACTGAGCGACTTCACTTCCACTTTTCACTTTCATGCATTGGAGAAGGAAATGGCAACCCACTCCAGTGTTCTTGCCTGGAGAATCCTAGCGACTGGGGAGCCTGGTGGGCTGCCATCTATGGGGTAGCATAGAGTCGGACATGACTGAAGCAACTTGCAGCAGCAGCAGCAGCAGCAGACACATACATCATGTTACCAAGCACAATTCTGAAGTCCTCACGGTCACTTCCTTCTGTGCCTGTTTCATTATATCTCCCTTCCTTCTCCCTTGTTTCCTGAAATTAGCAGGGCACATGCAGAGAATTTCTTGTGAACAGTCAGAAGATTATACATATACATAATTTGGTCATATATTGAAGTGAACTTTCATTGGAAAAGAAAAGGAAAAAATACAGACCTACTTTAGAAAATAATGTTTGCTAAAATGCATTCTTCTGTCAAGTGATCAACCATGAGAACCTTGTTAGAAAAGTATCCACTAGGGGCCACTGCAGTCAAAGCAGACAGGAGTGAACAGCCAAAGGTTTCATCAACTTGGATAAACTGGAGTCGTTTCATTAATACTGTCAAAAGCATATTGTTTTTGCAAAAATGAGAGGCCACTGTGTTCACATTTTGTTGAAGGAAAAATAACCCATTTTCTGGCACCAGAAGCTAAAAAGTAGCTGACTCCAGTCATCCAGAATTGACCCTGTACTCAGATTAATATACACGAACTTGCATGAGAATGTGAACCAAGACTGTCAGGCTGGAGGTGACAGCGAGTCTTGGAATTGTCCCTGGTGGCTCAGTGATAAAGAAGCTGCTGCAATGCAGGAGATGCAGGTTCGATCCCTGGGTTGAGGAGATTCCCTGGAAATGACAACCCACTCCAGTATTCTTGCCTGGAGAATCCCATGGACGGAGGAGCCTGGCGGACTGCAGTCCACGGGGTTGCAAAGAGCTGGACACGACCGAGCAACTGAGCACACAGGCATGCATGCACTCTGCTGGAAGTGTCCTCCCCCTCTTTCCTCCTCTCCTCCCACCCCATCAGCCCTGGTGATAATCATACACAAGAAAATGCAGGAGACTCAGAGAAGCTTTAAAATAAGATTTAGCAGTAGAAGGCATTTAATTTTGTAATGCATCTGACATCACCAGCTGCTTCCAGCTGAGCGAAGGCATCCTCTCTGGGGAGGGGGGCATGGTCTCTTTGCTGCAGAAGGTCAAGAGAACTCCTTTGTGGCTGTGGCAACTAGAGCCGAGGAAAATGAAGCAGAGTGCAAGAGGCCAAGAATGCATGTTCTGACCCTTTTTTAAAAAAATACATTTGACCTTTTTATTTAACCAAGTCCATTTTTTTAAATGGAAGTATAATTGCTTTACAATGTTGTGTTAGTTTCTGCTGAACAACAAAGTGAATCAGCTGTCTGTATACATGGGTCCCCCCTTCCAACGAACTCTCATTTTAAAATATTTGATTTATCTGTTAAACTAAAAATAAATGTCTTGGACAGAGAGCAGAAGGACAACTGAGGCAAGGCGGGGGGTGGCTAGTTGAGGGCACTATGGTACCCAGGGAAAAGTTGCATAAAGGCATGCACAGCACAATTCACATCCCTGCAGCTCAGTCCCTGGGCTTCCTGCTTGCCCTAGAAGGTGCCCCCAAGATGCCTCACCCACACAGAGAGTTGCCTTCATCACCCAGGCAAAGTGAAGATTTAGTTTTAAGTTGGTCAGTATTGTAGGTTGAAGTGTGTCCTCTCGTCAAAATACGTTGAAGTCTTAGCCGTCCCCAACACATGTGAATGTGACTTTATTTGGAAATTAGTTCTTTGCAAATTAAGATGAGGTTCTTAGGGTGGACTGTGACCCAGTAGGACTGTTGTCCTTATAAGAGAAGGGGGGTTTTGATGCTGAGAGTCACAGAGAGAAGGCCTTGTGATGAAAGAGGCAAAACTGGTCATCCAACACTCACAGGCTTACAGAATAAACTTAAGGTTGCTGGTGAGGGAAGGTTGGGGGAAACAAATAGATTTGCAGTTTGGATGGACATGTACACACCACTCTGTCTGAAATGGATAGCCAATAAGGACGCACTGTGGAGCACAGGGAACTCTGCCCAGTGTTATATGGCAGCCTGGATGGGAGGGGAGTTTGGGGGAGAATGGATACATGTATACATATGGATAAGTCCCTTTGCTATTCACCTGAAACTCTCATAATATTGTTAGTTGGAAGGCAATGGCAACCCACTCCAGTACTCTTGCCTGGAAAATCCCATGGACAGAGGAGCCTGGTAGGCTGCAGTCGATGGGGTTGCTAAGAGTCGGACACAACTAAGTGACTTCACTTTCACTTTCCACTTTCAAGCATTGGAGAAGGAAATGGCAACCCACTCCAGTGTTCTTGCCTGGAGAATCCCAGGGATGGGGGAGCCTGGTGGGCTGCTGTCTATGGAGTCGCACAGAGTCGGACATGACTGAAGCGACTTAGCAGCAGCAGCAGCATACTCCAGTTGTTCACTCAGTCATGTCCAACTCTTTGGGACACCATGGACTGCAGCATGCCAGGCTTCCCTGTCCTTCACGCCAGGCTTCCCTGTCCTTCACCATCTTCCAGAGCTTGCTCAAACTCATGTCCATTGAGTCAGTGATGCCATCCAACCATCTCAACCTCTGTCATTCCCTTCTCCTCCTGCTTCCAATACTCCAATATAAAATAAAATTTTTAAAAAAAATTAAGGTCATTCATCTGCAAGCGAGGAACACCAAGAATCGCAGACAATGGCTAGGAGACAAGGAAGGACCAGATTCTCCATCAGAGCCCATAGAAGAAACCATCCCCACCCGGACTTCCAGCATCCACCACTGTGAGAAAGTTAATTTTTGTTGTGTTAAGCCACCTAGTTTTCTACTGCGTCCCTAGGAAGCTAATTATTTCTGTGAACTCAAAAACAGTAGGATGGAATTCTGGGAATGGCAATGAAAAGAGACTTAACTGAGCATAAGGTTTTAAAGAATTTTTTATCTATCACTTCCTTTTTTCCTTTCTACCCAATGCCAATACCCACTTTCTTATTAAACATAAGATATTGTTTTTAGTTTTCTTTAAACGCACAGCTCAATGCTTTCTAGAGATGTCCGCACTTTTTTTCTGCTGCATTTTATAGTTCTCCTCAAATACCTAAAAACTTCACAGACCAGATGGCATTTTTAAAGCACTTTGCTCCCTGGAGTTACTCAAAGTATGACATGAATATTCCCTTATTCTTCATGACATCTTAAAGGGGATTTTTCTCTTTTTTAATCAACAGTTATTTTAAACCTCGGGAAATGTAGAGGCAAGTTAAGCATCTTGTCCTGAATCACATGGCCTTTCACTGGATGAGCAGAGTTTGAGAGGCAGACCTCCCAGCTCTTTGTATACAGTAGTTCCCACTTATCCAAGGTTTCACTTTGCATGGTTTCAGTTAACCAAGGTCAACCGCAGTCCAAAAATGTTATAAGGAAAATTCCAGAAATGAACAATTCATAAATCTAAAATTGCATACTAGTCTAGGTTGCATGATGAAATCTCATGCTGTCCCTCTGTCTCACTGGGGATGTGAATCATCTTTTTGTCCAGATTACCTGCCCGCTAGTATAGGGGAAAGCATAATATACAGGATTTGTCATTATCTGTGGTCTCAGGCATCCACTGGGAGTCTTGGAATGATCCCTGTGGATAAGCTGGCGGCGGGGGGGAAGCTTCTCCAGTCTCTTTTAAATATTGTACAGTTCTATTTTATACTTAATAATTATCTACCTATAAGAGAATAGTAAAGACATCCTTCAGAATCACGGTCAATCAGGAGTTACCTTTTGGGTATCTTTTCTGTGTTTTGGGTAGAAATGTGTCTGTTGCTCTGGGAATTCATAAAACCTCAAGCCGCATGGATAAAAGTACGTGGTCATGTTCTTATCTCCCAGTATCTGCCAGAGTTTCTTCTCCCTTCCTCTCCATTCCATCCTGAGAAAGGGCCATGCCACCTCTCAGAATACGGGAAAGATCAAGCTCAAGCCAGGTTAAACCTTCTCCCCACATCCCTGCACAGGAAGGTCTTTAGCTTGCTGGCTCTGTGTGCCAAGATCATTCCAAATGCCTTAGGAAGCCCTCCATTGAATTCCCTCTGCTGTCCCCATTCCTCCTCCCGAAGAGCCATCTTCCAAGTCTGCCTCATGCTCGGACAGAATTCCTTATCCTCGTTGTGACTCAGCAGGGTTGAGACAGACTGGAATTTCCAAAAGTCCCAGTTTAAGAAAAATCGAAGAAAGTCAAAGAAGCACAGAAGCACAGCTGGGTTTGTCCCAGGACTCCCAGGTGTTTGTCTGAGCTCAGACACTGAATTCAGGTGCTGAAGGTTACTCCTGGTGTCCTCCCTCCTGGGCCATTCCCATGTGAGAGTGCCACCCTGCTTCTCTGCCAAGAGTGTCCCAGATGATCACCGCCCCCTAGCCCCGGGATCAGGGCCACTCCTGACCCAGGGCCCAGCCTCCAGATGAGAGGTAGAGGGTAAGATCCTTCCCATAGGCGGTAGTTTAGTCCCATGTTCATCCTTCCAGTGGAAGAATTATGAAAACATAACCTTAGAACAAGCCTGACATTTATATGAGATAACTACCTTTACAGCACAGCCTGTGTAGGTTTAAGGAAAGTAAGTCATCTGACCAAGGCTGAAGGGTTCCACCTGGTGATACAGAAAGACAAAGACAGGACTTCCCCGGCAGATCAGTGGTTAAGACCCTGGGCTCCCAATGCCTGGGGTCATGGGTTCGATTCCTGGTCAGGGAGCTAGGATCCCACAGGCCACACGGGGAAATAAAAATTCTAAAATAGACAAAAGAAAGAGGCAAGGATATGATGGATAAGAAGACAGTGACCCTGGCAGTGAAGTGTAGGCCAGGACATTGTCAGAAAGAAGTGGGATGGGGGCGCGACAGAGATGCCCCAATTCAAAGAAGGCAGGGATCACTGGTGGGGAACAGCTTGGGTCATTCCAAAGAACACTGAAGTTTCCCCAGCTGGTGGGATTTGGGAAGGAAAACAAGCAGCCCAGTGTGATCATAGTTAAAGTTCTCAAGTTATGCCAGAACCGTGCCAATCGCCTTATATGGATCTTCTCACTACATTCTTGCAACTACTACATGCTATAACAACTACCGTTATCTATCTGCATTTTCCAGAAGAGTCAACAACCTTAAAAACATTCAGGTACTTGGCCACAGTCACGCAAACAAATGCATACAAAGCAGAAATTAGAATCCAGGTCATCAGATGTTGCAGCCAGGGTCTTGACAGTATATAGGTATACACACACATACACACAGAGTCACATCTTAATTGAATTGGGGAAGTGGGAGGGAGCAGTCACCAGGACATCCCAGAAGGAGACAAAAAGGAGGAAAGAGAGGAATTACACAATGTCAAGGAGTCAACAGATGGGGGATTATCTTCCAAAAGGAAGAAGAGTGATGGATTGCAAATGATTGGGGTGGGGGGACGGGTTGGGGAGGAGAGGACTGACATAACCCTAAATCCCCAACCCGGCTGATGGAAAATAGAAGAGTAGAAAGCAAGCCAGATTTCAGTTAAGGTTTGCATCCTTGGAAAACTCTGAGGATGCAAAAGGAATTATCCACCTTGTAGCCAGGATCCAGACAGCCCAATGGGACCAGCTGGCATGGGAGCAGAAGAGGAGTCAGAAGCCTGTGGATAGGAAAGACCCACAGAGCGGCAGGAGGCCAAGGAGACGGGTTACCGGGGGCCGGCACTTGGGTGATCCGTGGAGATGGCAGAGTGGCAGGCAGGATGGGACTCGCCAGCCTCTAGAAGCCCTGCAAGCATCCAGTCCCGTGGTTTCCAGTCCTCTGAGCCTCCAGGGCACTGGAGCGCTCGATCAGCTGGGCGCCGCCCCAGGTGGAAAGGGCGTCTTTAGGGCCACAGGTGCCTTGGAGAAGGAAGGAATTCTGCCCCACCAGATGACGGCTGGGAGCTGCCAGTCCTGCAGGAGGAGAATTAGCTGCTCTAGGAAGCTTACCCTGGCGTGACAGAGGGAAGGCACAGTAATCTGCCTAATGTACATTCCTTTTTCCATGGAAAATCTGAAACAGAATAATTTGCCTTAAAGCATGACTGTTCCTTCTGCTTGTCTGGAAGGGGTGGGACACACAGTGACACCAAAGAGCCAGACCTGTAGTATTTATGATAATTAAGGCTCTAGAACTGAAGCTCTCTCTTTTGGCTCCCAGGTAAATTCCAGTACGTAGCAGCCACATAACTAATCTCAGGATCACTGGTGTTGGTCTATTTTTCTAACCTTCAGGTCCTGTTGCTATTTGGAAACCATCTCAATCAGCTGCTAACGATATGTCATAGACTTTCTCAACCGTCTTGTACTCTTGCCCTCTCTGACTCCTCCCAGGCTGAGCTGTGTTGAAATAGTTTTTGAGTGTGTTTAAAGTTCCAGGAAATATTTTTAAGGTTTCCTTAAAAGATGAGTTGGAACTAAATGGAAGTCGTGCTTCTGTTTAGCTCTTCTCGAAGCTTCTGAGAACAGGGCCATGATCATTTTTTTTCTTGGCACTGTTTTCTCTCTCCTTTTCCTTGTTTTAGTATGGAAAGTTCCAAACTGGCACAACAGCCTGGAGGGAAGAATGATGACGCCCTAAGTATTCATCACCCAGCCCCAACAACCATCAGTTCATTTTGGCCACTAGATTCAATAGACAGTATTCCTTTGCAAATGCAATGAAATGTTGCACACAGTTTGAAGTATGATCCCCATTCCTTCCATATTTCCAAGGGGGCATTGAAATAGTGCTTAGCACAAATGACAAAAAAACATGTTTTTGCAAACTTCTTAGATTTCAGGGAAATCATTAGGGGATGGGAACTAGGGGCCTCCTTACAAGGGCACGTATCTCATTGTCACTTGCTATTTTGAATGCAACTCTAAAACAAAAATGATCCTTTATGCCAGGCTCACATTTTACTTGGTGGGGATTTTAACCACATGAAACAAATTCCGGTAAGAAGCTTTAAAAATTTCCCAGCTAAAGAAATGCTGGTGGTGGCAGGATAAGGGCGGGTACAAATAACTTCGAATTTCTGTAAACCCAGCCAAGTCATGCAAGTTTACATTGCAAACTGTTGAAAAAGGGTCCATGGGAGATCCCTTGGAGGTGAGTCAATGGAAGCTACTCTAGAGGGAGTCAGACCTCTTGAATAAGGAGGAGAGACTGATCTGTTTGCTGAGAGTTTCTTAAAAGTAGCTTGTCACTTCCCTCCTTCTTTCTCTCTTTCTTCGTGTCTTTTTAAAGAGCCTGGTCTTATTAAGAAAATGAGCATTTACCTCATCAGTATTAGCAGTCACACAATCACTCTCTGTCTTCTGTTAACAGGTGAAAGTGAAAAGAAAAATTATGAGCAGGAGCTTCCAATTCTTGCTCAAGATCTAGCTATATTATATATTTCCAGAGTCACTGGAAACTTTCCGTTGTGGGATTTGGTGAACTCAAATGATAGCCTCCAAATCCTGACCATGTCTATGTAACAGTAAACGATAGGTTTGGCATGAAATAGATCAGGGCTGAAATCTTGGCATCTGCGCTTCCACGGGTATTCTTCCCTGGAACAAAATGTTTAAGACTTATCTCTAAAATGAATGCTGTCCCATGGAGGAGGCTAGACAGCTTACACACACACACACACACACTCCATACACAAATAGAAAGGAGACCCATTATCTTGGGCCAAGACTGCCCTAGAAGGCTCCTTGCTAGGACCCTGCAATGGAAGAGTTTCTTCAAGGACCCCAAAGGTGGCTGCATTCACTTGGGACAACTTTTCACATTCTTGACCACCTGAAGAGATGCAAAAGAAAAGACCACCCTCTAGAGAGTTAGTGGCATGGGTTTTACCTGTGCTCCTTCAGGAATTTAAACTGCAGAATTTAACGTTCAGCTAATTTCTTTAGCTCTAAAGGTCTAAACGCAGATCTAAATTCACAGCGGGCTATGAATAGACCAGGGCTTAGCATCTGCTGGCGACAAGTCTTAGCTCCATGCATACAGGCTGTGTGTCCGCAGGAATGTCACTTGATTTCTTCCACAAACTAGAGAGAAGAATGCCTAAGTCAAGGTTCTTGTTAAGGACTGCTTTCTTTAAACATATAGAAAGTGCCTGACATATGGAATATGCCATAATGCTTATACTCTCCTTCCTAAAATGCTATTATTTCAAACATCACAGAGTCTGAGAAGGTTGCCTGTCTGGAACACAAGAAGATAATTTAGTCTAAAATATTTCCCACACTAACTTCTTACTCTGGAGAAGGCAATGGCACCCCACTCCAGTACTCTTGCCTGGAAAATCCCATGGACGGAGGAGCCTGGTGGGCTGCAGTCCACGGGGTCGCTAAGAGTCAGACATGACTGAGCGGCTTCACTTTCTCTTTTCACTTTCATGCACTGGAGAAGGAAATGGCAACCCACTCCAGTGTTCTTGCCTGGAGAATCCCAGGGACGAGGGAGCCTCGTGGGCTGTCGTCTATGGGGTCGCACAGAGTCGGACACGACTGAAGCGACTTAGCAGCAGTAGCAGCAGCAGCAACTTCTTACTCAGAGTAGAATGAAAATCATGAGCTTCCCAGGTGGTGCTAGTGGTAAAGAACCCACCTGCCAGTGCAGGAGGCACAAGAGATGTGGGTTCAATCCGTGGGTCATGGAAGATCCTCTGGAGCAGGAAGTGGCAACCCGATCCAGTAGTCTGCCCAGAGAATCCCATGGGCAGAGAAGCCTGGGGACGTTCATGGAGTCACAAATAGTTGGACATGACTGAAGTGACTTGGCACACACACATGCCCAGAATGAAAATTATACAAATTTGGGCCAGTACTATTGAAAAATACACAGGAGATCAAAGTATTGCATAGTTAGTGTCTTACGGGAGATATTTTTACATTTTTTTCCCCTTTCTTTGTTTCAGTTCACTCAGAAATTAAAAAAAAAAATGATATATGCTAAACCAAGCTGGAAAAGTGAAGTCTTTACAAAGTTTATATTACTAATTAAATTAAGATTTCTAGCAGATCAAGGCCAAATAACTGGGTTCAGCCAAATATTTCCTTTGATCTTGAGTTTTTTTTTGTTTTTTTTTTTTACTTCAAAGAGTAACCAGTGGGATCGCACAGGCTGCCAGGGGCTCCTCCAATCTCTACAACGAGGGACTCATGGTGAAAGAAGAACTTGTGAGGATCCGGGGCTTGTGTTTGTCACTTACCCACATCCCATGAGAAAGTCACTTATTTATCTTGTAGATTTGAAATAATGTTGGGTCTTTGGATACACCAAATACTCAAATCAGATTAAAAACTAAAACCCCAGCAGGGGACTTCCCCGGTGGTCCAGTAATAAAGAGTTCATCTTGCAATGCTGAAGGCTGGGTTCGATCCCTGGCCAGGGAACTAACAGCTCACATGCCCACAGATTAAATAAGCCCATGTGCTCCAGAGCCTGGGCGCCTCATTGAAAGACCCCCTGTGACACAACGTAGATCCCACCACAACTCAGACCTGATGCAGCCAAATAATAATAAAACCCCAGCAGGGTCCTACAGCAGTTGGACCAGAGTTTGTTTGTTTTTCCTCCCAGAGTTTGTTCACCATTGTCTCTCTGGTGCTTTAACAGTACGTGCTCATCATTCTTTGGTGACTGAGCAAGGGACACAGAGAGTGGTGAAGGATGGACCCAGGACTGTCTGCCCCTCAGGCTTGCTCTTCCCTCCTCTGGGACCATTGCGGGTATCCTGCCCTTGCAGCCCTGATTCTGTTTAATCCTATCCTATGCTATGTGCTCAGTCACTTCAGTCGTGCCTGACCCTTAGTGACCCCATGGACTGTAGCCCACCAAGCTCCTCGGACCATGGGATTCTCCAGACAGGAATTCTAGAGTGGGTTGCCATGCCCTCCTCCAGGGGATCTTGGGCTCAAACCTGCATCTCATATGTCTCCTGCTTGGCAGGCACATTCTTTACCACTAGCACCACCTGGGAAACCCCACTTAATCCTGGAATATGGTGGTTTTTTTTTTTTTTAAAGAGAAATACCAGGTTGGGGAGGCAGGGATAAGGGCAATGGAGAAGAAGACAGGGGCCCCCAGCCACAGGCAAAGGAAGAGCAAGTCGGGGACAGAAGGGGACTTCCTGTGACACCTGCCTTGACCCAGCTCAATGTGTCCCACACTGTCATGGTCAAGAGTGTCTCAGTATTATCCCCCTACGCCCATGTTTATTTCTGACTGAATGGATCGAACATTCATAGGTTTCCAAATTTTCATCAACCCCAGGAGACAATCACCCTCCTTTCCAGTAAAACACAACTTCAAGTCAGCCTGAATTCTTAGTCACAGAGGAAGGCTTGGGAGACAGGGGAAGCCAGACATCGACTCCACGATGAGAACATAATGAATAGACTTGAAGAATCTGCACTGCGGCCGTTACAGATGTTTTTCAAGTCTCCCTGTCTCTCTGAGTTTCTCTCTTCCACATTACCTCTGACAAGCTTCATTTATCAGAATCAGAGATAAGGGCAGGAGCAGAAAGGCCAAACTTTGCGGTAATTCAAGCTCCTAGGTAAGCATGGGTAGAATCCCCCTGTGAGCGTCTCCAACTAGATATTTCAACACTGGGGCTCCCAGGCCTCAGATGGATGGTTCTTCCCTGACGTTGGGATGGTTTCCTAATCTGTGTCAGCAGTGAGTCAGCCCCTGGAGGAGGCATGATTCCATGGACCAGCATGGTCGGGAATTCCAAAAGACAGAGACTCACTCAAAGATACGATATCAGTCAGGATGTTTAAGGCTGCAAGTCACAGGAAATCCAGCCTAAAGTGGCTTAAACACAAGGACGTGTATTCGTCTCACATACCAAGAAGTCTAGGGACTTGGTGGTTCCAGGGTTATGCCGTTCTCTCACTTCTAGACGGGCAGGATGGTGTCACAGTGAGAAGCATAGCCTCTGCTCTCGGTGTCCCTGGGTTCAAATCCCAGCTGTGGCGCTTCTTGGTTGTGGGACTTCTGTCCAGTTAACTACTCGAGCCTCAGTTCTGTCCTCTGTGAAACTGGAGGTAACTCAGCACCTCCCTTCCAGGGGTCTTGCCAGCATTAAATTAGTATTAAATTATTAAATTAGTATGTATAAACTGCTTGCCAGGGCCTGATGTATGATAAACACTACATGAATGTTAGAGGTTTTGTTTTTGTCTACACAGCACGTGGGATCTTAGTTCCCCGATCAGGGCCCTCCACAGTGAAAGCGCAGAGTCCTAACCAATGGACCACCAAGGAATTCCCTATAAATGTTCGTTTTTATCATCTTCATTTATTAATATCCCCCTCTCATCAACACAAGAGGGTTGCCAAGTCAGCAAGCTTCACACTATACGTGACAACGTGTAGGGCAGGAAGGGAAGTGTGGGCAGGGGACAAGGCAGGAGGTGAGGACAAGTATTTCCTGGTGCATCCCTCTCCATCATCAAGGAGAAAAGTCCTTCCCAGACGCTCGCATCCCTTTGCACCAGAGCCTGGAGGTCAGGATGGGGCCAGGGAGCCATGTCTGATGATACCTGGCAAAGAGGACCGGAGCCATCACTGTTTGGTGTCTTTGTACCGTCCAACATGGTAGCCATTATCCACTGTGAAGTGATTTAGAGTTACATGACAATTAGTCACAATTAGAAATTCAGGGACTTCCCTGGCAGCCCAGCGGCTAAAACGCCAGGCTTCCACTGCAAGGAATTCAGTTTCGATGCCTGGTCGGGGAACTAAGATCCCACAAGTTGCTTAGTACAGAAAAAAAAAAAAAAAGAAAGACATTCAGTTGCTTGGTTTCACAAGCCACATTTCAAGGGCTCGATAGCCACATGCAACCAGAGGTCTCTAGAAGGGACAGTTCAGATAGAGACTACTGCCCCCTTCCAGAAAGTTCTATTGGATGGCACTGGAATCCAAGTTCATAAGTGAGGGACCCGCTTTCCCTAAGCACATTTTCTCCCATGTGTGAACAAATTCAGGGCTCTGTTCACAAGGAGGCTGTGGAGGTGGACACTGGGCTGGTCATCAACCACAAAGGAAGACCAGGAGGAGGACCAGCATAGACGCTACTGTGAAGGTGGAGGTGGGGGCTGGGGTAGGCTCAGCACAGTTAAGGACGTTTGGTTACAGTTCAAGTTACCATCCTGGCCTCTATGCTCGCTAGGCTGCCTTACATACAGGAACCCAGTTATTTGACGGTGATGGAAATTGGGATTATCAAGAAGAACGTGCCAGACCCCTATCTGAGTTGTTTCAGATACTAAAGGACAAAAAATGAGACTCCCATCCACCTCCAGCCTGGCCTCCCACCTAGTGTTACAACAACACTCTGCAAATCACACTTATGTTGACTGTTTGCATGATGGTGTAACGTGGGGGTGATAGCCATTTTCCGCTTTGCCTAATCACCCTGATGCGCAACAGATAACCTGACGAAGCCCTCGGGAAAGTTCTTCCAGCCCAACTGCAGAATGCACAGTGAGGTCATCCTTGCTTACCCAAGGGATCCTGGACAGCAATAAAATCCTCAGAGCTCCCGCTAAGTGTTTGAGAAGGTGTTGGTTGACTGTGGCAGAAATTAAGACAGAAAAATAATGACAATTGATGTGAGCTTATTCTTAAGTATACGCCAGGCATTTGCCTGAGTCAGGACGTGGCCAAGTGGGATATGCACCTAGAAGTTTCTCTGCCCAAGCCCTCTGACACACTTCCTTTCCGGGTCTCCTGATGACTAAGCTCCTTAGGTCAATGGTGTTTAAGTTCCAGCATGCAGCACAATCATCCAGAAGGCTTGTTGAAACACAGCCCTGTGGTCCGCTAGCATGCTAGAGCCGGTCCCCCTATCAGCTTAGGAGAGCGGATGGTGTGTATCTCTTTCCAACTCAGCAACAACACATTCAATATTTTGCTTTGGTAGCTTGAATGCAGTCATAATGGGAGAATCTAAACCACAGGTATCAGCAAATTCTAAAGAGTATTTTCTCCTGGTGAGCCGGCTGTTAAACCTTTATCAATATGTCACCCAGAGTCTCTGATTCTGTAAATCTTGGATGGGAGGCCTGAACATTTACATTTCCAGTAAGTTCCTAGGTGATGCTGATTCTGCCGGTCCAGGGACCACACTTTGAGAACCACTTCAGAGAGGCCTGAAATGGATGGAGGTGCTTGTCTTGACGTAAGTCATCACTGGTGTGAGAATCCTGAACGTCTCAGCAAAGAGTGTCGGCCGTAGATGATCCCATGTCAAACCAATACTAGTTAAGAGATAATGTTTACAGAGTATTGATGGTAGGCAGCTGCTGTCCTAGTCATGCCTTGCAGTAACTCAATTGTCCCAACAACCCTAAACAGTAGGTTCTATTATCGTAGGTGAGACCAAAACCCAACACAGTCAAGGTTGTACAAGGAGTGAGCGGACCCGCTGGGATGTGAACATGGGCAGTCTGGTTCTAGAGCCCACAGGTTTCAGGAGCACCACAAATCACAGAGGAGACCACAGATGTGAGAAGCAGAAGGAAGTGGGGGGCAGAGAGGGGAGAAGAGAGGAGAGGAAGAGCTAAGGAGGAAAAGAAGGGGGACTACAAAGAACGCTCACATAAAAGCAGACTCAAATTTGTTTCTCTCAAGTAGACTTTCCTGACTTTGCAGGAAAAAATGGATAAAGATGCTTGCATTGTCCTTCCTTCAACATCCTGAATGTTCAGAGCCACATGACAAGCTGATGAGAAAGTCATTCTCCTGGACTGAAGTGAAGTCACTCTTGTGTCCGACTCTTTGCGACTCCATGAACTGTAGCCTGCCAGGATTCTTCATCCATAGAATTTTCCAGGCAAGAGTACTGGAGTGGGGTTTCCACTTCCTTCTCCAGGGCACCTTCCCGACCCAGAGATTGAACCTGGGTCTCCTGCAGGGGTTGGTAAACTTTTTCTATGAAGGACAAGGTAGTAAATACTTGAGGCTCTGTTGCAGCTACTTTCCACAGAGGGCACATCAGAATGAGAGGGTCTGTGCCCCAGTAAAGCTTTGTTTACAAAGACAAGCGTAGACCCTACTCACCTGTGGCCTGAAATTGGTGACCTGTCCTACATTTATCTACAAGTTACTCCTTGTGTGTGCTGTGCTTAGTTGCTCAGTCATGTCTGACTCTTTGTGACCCCATGGACTGTAGCCCACCAGGCCCCCTATCCATGGGATTCTCCAGGCAAGAATATTGAAGTGGATTTTCATGTCCTCCTCCAGGGGATCTTCCTAACCCAAGTACTGAACCTTCATCTTCTGCATTGGCAGGTGGATTCTTTACCACTGAGCCACCAGGGAAGCTCCTAGCAGGAACTATACTTTCATTAAATTTACACAGAGTTTTAGTCAAGAAGCAAAACCAAAGGAAACATGCCAGTTTATCTGAGTAATCATTTAACAGATTCCACTGGGAGCTTCCTAAGAAGACAGTCCATTTCTCTGGTTCTAATGTGGTTAGAGAAGTTCTTCCTCAGTGTTAGGTCATGATGGTTGCTTTAGTTGACTGGAAAATCATGCTACTGAGATAGACTTCCACAGATCCAAAGTTTGGTTTGGTTTCAGTTCTCTGGGTCAAGAGGGGAACCAGAGTCATGACCTCATTTGATCACCTCAAATACATCATGACTAGTCCAGAACCAATTCAGAATCAGTCATGTCATCTTTCTTCTTAAAAGATGAAATGTTCATTTGATTTTATAAACCAACAGTGATACCAAAGAATATGAAGGTGGTCTGTAAGGAATTTGAAAATGATGGATCCCAGATTATCTTCTCATTAACATTGAGATTGCTGCCTTCTTGGTAAATGCCCCCATAACCTTTCTCCAAGTCTCTAAGCTGTTCTCCTTACCTCCAGGTCTTCCCTACCCTCATTCACTTTCTTAACATTCATTCCTGTTTCTTTGCTCTCCTAATCAAGAAACTCTCTCTGAATTACCATTGCATGTTGACTTAAAGCCAAAATCATCAGAGGAGCATTCAAGAGCTGGTAAGATCTGGCCTCACTTCTGTCTCTCTCTCAGTTTATCTCAAATGCACCCAATTTCTATACACCCACATAATCATGGAGTAAGAAGTTCCAAAGGCTGAGTCAAATGAGACAAGTGTTTTAGCAAAAAACCACACGTTCATGGAAGAACCATAATCACAGCCAATAGAAAGACAGAGTTGAAAGCAGCAAGGTATAGAGAAATCAAAGGAAGAATGTGGGACAAAGTTTCAGAAATGAGACAATAGAATATGATACTACCCTACTTCTGTGGTGTCTGGAGAGATCTGGGACCTTAAGAGAAAAATATGGCTAATGGTGTAGGTCAGTGCTTTCCAAACTCACCTCTCTGTTAGAACCACTTGGGTGTTTTTTATCCGTAAATATTAAAGTGCTGCACTCAATATGTTAGCAAATTTGGAAAACTCAGCAGTGGCCACAAGACTGGAAAAGGTTAGTTTTCATTCCAATCCCAAAGAAGGATCATGCCAAAGAATTTTCAAATTACCATACAATTGTGCTCATTGTACATGCTAGCAAATTAATGCTCAAAATTCTTTAAATTAGGCTCCAGCAATACATGAACCGAGAACTCCCAGATGTAAAAGCTAGGCTTTGAAGAGGCCGAGGAACCAGAGATCAAATTGCCAACATTCACTGGATCATGGAGAAAGCAAAGAAGTTCAGGAGAAACATCTGCTTCACTGAGTACACTAAAGCCTTTGATTGTGTGGATCACAACAAACTGTGGGAAATTCCTAAGAGACAGGAATACCAGGCCACCTTACCTGTCTCCTGAGAAGACTGTATGCAGGTCAAGAAGCAATAGTTAGAGCCAAACATGGAAAAATGGACTGGTTCAAAATTGGGAAAGTAGTATGACAAGGAGTATTGTCACTCTGCTTATGTGCAGTATACATCATACGAAATGCAGGGCTGAATGAGTCACAAGCTAGAATTGCGATTTCTCGAAGAAACATCAACAACCTCAGATAGGCAGATGATGCCACTGTAATGGCAGAAAGTGATGAGGAACTAAAGAGCCTCTGGATGAAGGTGAAAGAGGAGAGTGAAAAAAAAAAAAACTGGCTTAAAATGCAGCATTCAAAATACCAAGATCATGGCATCTGGTCCCATCATTTCATGACAAATGGAAGGGGGAAAAGTGGAAGCAGTGACAGATTTTATTTCCTTGGACTCCAAAATCACTGTGGACGTGGTAGTGCAGCCATGAAATTAAAAGACACTTGTTCCTTGGAAGGAAAGCTAAGACGAACCTAAACAATATATTAAAAAACAGAGATATCACTTTGCTGACAAAGGTCAATATAGTCAAAGTTATGATTTTTCCGGTAGTCAAGTATGGATGAGAGAGATGAACCATAAAGAATGCTGAGCGCCGAAGAATTGACGCTTTTGAATTGTGCTAGAGAAGACTCTTGAGAGTCCCTTGAACTGCATGGAGATCAAACCAGTTATTTCTAAAGGAAATCATTCCTGAGTATTCATTGGAAGGACTGATGCTGGAGCTGAAGCTCTAACACTTTGGCCACCTGATGCAAAGAGCTGACTCGTTGGAAAAGAGTCTGATGCTGGGAAAGATTCAAAGCAAGAGAAGAGGGTGGGAGAGGATACAATGGCTAGATAGCAGCACTGACTCAATGGACATAAATTTGAGCAAACTTCAGGAGGTGGTAAAGGACAGAGGAGCCTGGCGTGCTGCAGCCCATGGCGTCGCAAAGAGTTAGACATGGCTTAGTGACTGAAAAACAACAACAACCCTAATAGTCCCCATTCCATTCCCAGGAAAAGGGCCAGAGAATCTGAATTCTATTATGGTAAATGCTTAAGATCATTCTTATGATTGTTCATGTTTGGGAAAATGTTGGCTTCAAATTAAAATCACCTGGAGGCCATACAGAGCTATCACATGGAGAGGCCACGTGAAGGTGTGCTGGCTGACAGCCCAACGAAGGCTGGGCTGGGCCAACAGCTAGTCTCAACTGCCAGACACGTGTGAAGATGCATCCAGACCGTCCCAGACTCCAGACCAGCACATCCCAGCCGAGTTCCCAGACATCACGGAGCAGAGACAAGTTACCTCCTCTTTGTCCTGTCCGAATTCCTGACCAACAGAATCCAGGAGCTTAATAAAATGATTTTTTATGGTTTTTTTGTTTTTGGAAAAAATCATCTAGGGAGCTTCTAAAAAAATTCTGTAGCTTAAGTCTTGTCCCTAGACATCCTGATTTATTTTGTCTAGAGTAGAATCTGGTATTAATTTCTCCCCTGCTTTTTGTTATAAAAAATTAAATTTAATGTTTAACATTAAGAAGAGTAGAGAATAATACATGGAAATCTGTGAACCCATCATGCTCGTGAATATTTCACAATAAGATAGATTGATAGAGAATAAATAGCTGATAGAGAAATAGATGATAGACATATAGAAGCACAGGTACAGGTATATACATAGATACAAGTAGGTACGTGTAGCTGAACTATTTGAATATACTTTACAGGCATAACATTTTACCTGTGAGTACTTAAACATGACACTATCCAAAAGCAAAGGCATTGTCCTACATAAACACAGTACCATTATCATGTCTAAGAAAATGATAGCCACTCGCCAATATCCAGTCCATATTCAGATCTCCCCAGTTGTCTCATGCAACGTAGGCAGATTCTTTGCTGCTGAGCAGTCTGGGAAGCCCTACCCCAACTGTCTCAAAAAAAAAAAAAAAAATCTCATTTTTTTGCCTTTTTTTTTTTTTTGCTTGTTTCAGGCCAGAATCCAGTCAGTTTTCACGTATTGCATTTTCTTGTTAAGACTCTTTAGTCGATCTTCCCTGGTGGTACTGTGGATAAGAATCCACCTGCCAATGTAAGGGGCATGGTTCGATCCCTGGTCTGGGAAGATTCCACATCCTGCAAAGCAACTAAGCCTGTGCGCGACAGCTACTGAATCTGCACAGCTAGATCCCGTGCTCCACAACAAGGGAAGCCCCCACGTGAGAAGCCCGCACGCTGCAACCGGAGAAAGCCCACGCAAACAGCAGAGACCAAGCACAGCCGAAATAAATACATAAATACATTTTAAAAGGGTTTATTTCTTTAAAAAAGACTCTTTAGTCTATCGTTCTCCCTTTATTTTTATTTTAAATCATGTTGACATTTCAAAGCAAGTAAGCTGGCTGTCTCATAGCATAGTCTAAAATCTGTGTTGGTCTGATTATCTCTCAATGGCATTATTTAACTATACATCTGTTTCCAGTTGATCCTAAACTGAAATTTAAGTTAAAGAGACTAGGCTCAATCATGTCCGACTCTTTGCGGCCCCATGGACTGCAGCACGCCAGGCTTCCCTGTCCATCACCAACTCCCGGAGCTTGCTCAAGCTCAAGTACGTCGAGTCAGTGATGCCATCCAACCATCTCATCCTCTGTCATCCCCTTCTCCTCCTGCCTTCAGTCTTGCCCAGCATCGGGTTCTTTTCAAGTGACAACTTCAGCATCAGTCCTTCCAATAAATATTCAGGACTTATTTCCTTTAGGACTGACTGGTTTGATCTCCTTGCAGTCCAAGGGACTCTCAAGAGTCTTCTCCAGCACCACAGTTCAAAAGCATCAATTCTTCCTAAACAAATGTATGTATGTATTAGGGCAACTGCCACCCCACTCTATAGAATAGTTCCCCTCCCCAAACCCCATATCCTGTTCCAGTCAACCCTCAACCCCAGCCCTTGGCAGCCATTTGTATATTTTCTCTCCCTTTAGACTTGCCTTTTCTAGAATGTCACACACATGGAATCATACATGAAGAGTTTGGCTTCTTTTACTTAACAGAATGTATTTGAGACCCATCCGTGCCATTCGTGTATCTGTTAGTTTTTCCTGTTTAGGACTGAATAGAATCCCATTGCAGGAGGGCACTGCAGTTTGTTTAGCCATTCCAAGGTGAGGGACATTTCAGTTGTTTACAGTTTGAGGCAATTATGAACAAAATCAGACAAACATGTTCATCCAGAACTTAAGTTTTCCTTGCACAAGGGTAAATACTTAGGAACAGGATTTCTGGGTTGTTTAGTAAGTATTTGTTTAACTTCATAAGTGCATGCTAAATTCTTTTCTTCAGTGGCTGTCCCATCTTACATTCTCACTCATGATGAATGAGAGTTAGCTGCTCATTATTAAGATTCCATCATCTTTTATATTTTTTAACTGGCAGTCTCTCATGATGGTGAAAAACATTTTCTCAATAACTTAAGATGAACTATATCTTTATCATTAAGGCAGAGTAAATGCTAACTCTTTTTGCTTAATTACTAATTTTTAGAGAGTTTTTACAGGAATCATCTCCAGCAGTAGCAAGCAAGGTTTTCTTTTTTCTTCTTCTGCCTCTTTCTTTTAGATAACTATGGACTTCTGAATTTATTTTACAATCAATAACATGTATCATTCTTTTAAAGTCTCAGTGTCCTAAATTTGCCTAGTGGAAATGCTATCAGGTTGGCCTTCTGACCTTTTGATGACTTCCTTAGCCTTTGACACATTCTTTTTTTTCCTTTCTGGCATAAGATTCCCATTCTCACCTCGAACTTCTCTTGACCCAAGCCTAGAACTGACCATTTCTCCAAAAGGACCAATTTCTTTAAATGATGCTTAGAAACTAAATGTCCAATAGCCTTCTTATGGCTACTGGGATGTCATCACTTTTAGTTTCTTTCAGTAGAAAGACACACACGCAGACACACACACACACACACACACACACTTTAAATGAAGAATGAAGATATCTATAGACATGCAAATCATAGACATGCAAATTCATACCAGTATTTCCTGTTCAAATTCTTTGACATTTCTTTTAGACTTCTCAGCATTTTTGACTTTTTAATCTCTTTTCCCTTTCACCAAACATTAATAAAATGAATATACTTACTAATCTGCTTTATCTCATCCTATAAATAAAATAGTATCAAGATCACAATGCCAGTATGACTACTAATAAAACTGCTGGGGGAAGTTTAAGAATTCTTTGCAATTCTTTTAATCTTTACAATACTTCCAGCTGGAGAAGGAACCCACTCCAGTATGTCTGCCATGGAAAATCCCATGGACAGAAGAGCCTGGTGGGCTACAGTCCATGGGGTCACAAGAGCTGGACATGATTTAGGATGGCTAATGGAGAAGGCACTGGCAACCCACTCCAGTACTCTTGCCTGGAAAATCCCATGGACGGAGGAGCCTGGTAGGCTGCAGTCCAGGGGGTCTCGAAGAGTCGGACACGACTGAGCGACTTCCTTTCACTTTTCACTTTCATGCATTGGAGAAGGAAATGGCCACCCACTCCAGTGTTCTCGCCTGGAGAATCCCAGGGACGGCGGAACCTGGTGAGATGCTGTCTCTGGGGTCGCACAGAGTCGGACACGACTGAAGCGACTTAGCAGTAGGATGTCTAAGTACCACCGAGGATGTCTAGTCAGAGTGCTCGGGCTCAGTCACTATGCCGTGTCTGAGTCTCTGTGACCCCCCTGGACTGTAGCCCGCCAGGCTCCTCTGTCCACAGGGATTCTCCAGGCAAGAATACTCTAGGGGGTTGCCATGCCCTCCTCCAGGGGATCTTCCCAACCGAGGGATCGAACCTACGTCCCTTGCATCTCCTGAAGTGGCAGGCAGGTTCTTTACCACTAGCACCACCAGGGAAGCTGATCTGAGTTCAGAACTCAATTGGAATCATTCTTTCCCTTGAGTGGTTATCTTCCAACTTGATCTACAGTTAGGTGTATTTGTTCCACTTTTTTTCCATTTTGTGGTCTGGCCTCAATATGTTTGCAAAGCTCCCTGAGGATTCCAGGGTGCAGCTCTAGGCTGAGAGGCACTGACTGGATGTTTGCTCTCTCTTCCCTCTCTCTTCCCTCCCCGATCCCCAAACTGCTTCTCTCCAATTTCCATTTTTGACTAGAGAATTGTGGGAGATAATAATACTGTAGCATTCCTCTGGACACCTCCCCTGGCAGCTTTGGATAGAATCTGAAGACAAGCGTTCACCCAGCATGTGCTAGAAGAAATGGAGACCTCCGAACTTCCCTGGCAGCCCAGTGGTCAGAACCCCCACTTCCACTGCACAGGTTCAATCCCTGGTCAAGGACCTAAGATCACACTTGGTGCACAGCATGGCCTCAATAAAAAAAGACACCTACATTACAAAAAAGACAAGGATAACTCAACAAATGACACCGCTCATTAAATGTGAGGCTGCTTTAAGAAGACGGAGAGAAGGAAAAGAAATTCTCATTTCTTTGTTTCTGCATCTGCTCTCAGAGTAAGGAGATGTCTCTCCCAAAAGAATAACAGCTCTAACTATTGCCATATTTGTAATTTCAAAGGTTTCAGTGAAGTTTAAAAAAAGCTCTGTGGAATATGTTAGTTTTTGTTTTATTTTTGTCAAGGAGAGTCAAAAAGTATCAGGTGGAAAAATGATGGAATTCTTTAAAACAAAAAATCAGCCTCCCCTTCATGAACCCTATAGCCTTTTGACCATTCCTAATAGAATTTCTAAATCCAGCTCATACATCTGGAAGTACAGCTGGATTTCAAAAAGGCAGAAGAATCAGACATCAAATCGCCAACATCTGCTGGATCATAGAAAAAGTAAGGGAATTTCAGAAAAACATCTACTTCTGCTTCATTGACTACACTAAAGCCTTTGACTATAAGGATTGCAACAAACTGTGGAAAATTCTTAAAGGAATGGGACCACCAGACCACCTTACTTGCCTCCTGAGAAATCTGTATGCAGGTCAAGAAGCAACAGTTAGAACCCGACATGGAACAATGGACTGGTTCCAGGTTAGGAAAGGAGCATGTCAAGGCTGTATATTGTCACCCTGCTTATTTAACTTATACGCAGAGAACATCATGTGAAATGCCTGACTGGATGGAGCACAAGCTGGAATCAAGATTGCTGGGAGAAATATCAATAACCTCAGATATGCAGATGACACCACTCTAATGGTAGAAAGTGAAGAGGAACTAAAAAGCTTCTTTCTGAAGGTGAAAGAGGAGAGTGGAAAAGCTGGCTTAAAACTCAACATTCAGAAAACAAAGATCATGGCATCTGGTCCCATCACTTCATGCAAATAGATGGGGAAAACAGTGGAAACAGTGACGGACTTTATTTGGGGGGCTCCAAAATCACTGCAGATGATGACTGCAGCCATGAAATTAAAAGATGTTTGCTCCTTGGAAGAAAATTTATGACAAACATAGACAGTGTATTAAAAAGCTGAGACATCACTTTGCCAACAAAGGTCCATATAGTCAAAGCTATAGTTTTTCCAGTGGTATGTATGGATGTCAGAGTTGGACCATAAAGAAGGCTGAGCACCAAAGAATTGATGCTTTCAAACTGTGGTGTGGGAGAAGACATTTGAGAGTTCCTTGGACAGCGAGGAAATCAAACCAGTCAATTCAAAAGGAAGTCAACCCTGACTACTCATTGAAAGGACTGATGCTGAAACCGAAGCTCCAATGCTTTGGCCACCTGATGCAAAGAGCCAAGTCATTGGAAAAAACCCTGATCCTGGGACATATTGATGGCAGGAGGCGAAGGGGATGATAGAGGAGGAGATGGTTGGATGGCATCACCCGCTCAATGGACATGAATTTGAGCAAACTCCAGGAGATAGTGAAGTACAGGGAAGCCTGGTATGCTGCAGTCCATGGGGTCACAAAAAGTCAGACACTAAGCAACTGAACAAGAAATAAGACTTCAATGAAAGCAAAACATTGAAAGTTCCACCTGGCAGTCCTTGTGTCAGCACACTTTGACTGTGAAGAACCAGATAGTAGATACTGTAGCCTTTACAAATCATATGCATCTTTATCACACACCCTTCCTCTTGTCTTTTAATTCTTCATATTCTCAGCTATCAGGATGGACAAAAACAGGCGATTCTCTGAGCTTTGGCTTTGGGGTTGTTGCAGCACCTTCCTTATGTCACCTTATTTCGGGTGCCCTGGAGGCAGGAAAGGTCTTACTCATCCCTGTATGCCCCACTTACAGCTGAGTACATGGGAAGAGATGCCCACTCAGTGGGTGCAGAACTCATGAATATACAACATCAGTATACAGCACACTTACAAGAATTTGTTATTAACACAGAAAATTGAGCTCTAAAATAAAACTATATAAACACCATATACAACATAGAACAATGGTTAGAGACCTGAATGTCTAACTCTGACAATGGTTAGAGTACCACCCTGAGTGTTCAGACACTTGGAGAGCCTTCTTCCAAGAGTGAGAGGAGATTGGTGGCCGTGTGTAGGTCTGATCACCATGGACACGGAAGTTCTCAGGGCTAACACAAGTGGCCAGGAGAGTGACTTAACAGCTGCGAATGTACAGGAACAGATAAGATATCAGAGGAGGGAGCAATTAATCTTCCATTCTTGCGACTCCCAATACCTGGGAAGCTGGGACCTTCCTTCCCCAGGAGATGCTCACAAATTGAAAGGCAGCTCTGGTTTTCAGAAGCCTGACTCCATCTTCATCTGGGTCTGAAAGAGAAGCAGAGATTGGTACCATCTGGAAAAGAATGGAAACAGATCTGTAGCTCATTTCTCTAGCTCTTGAACACTCTGAGTGTGTCAGGGTGAAGGAAAAGAAAATAGGGCAGGATTAACAGTCTGCATGGGGTTTCTCTGGTGGTTCAGCTGGTAAAGAATCCACCTGCAATGCGGAAGACCTGGGTTCAATCCCTGGGTTGGGAAGATCCCCTGAAGGAGGGCATGTCAACCCACTCCAGTGTTCTTGCCTGGAGAATCTCATGGACAGAGGAGCCTGGTGGGCTACAGTCCATGGGGTCGCAAAGAGTCAGACACAACTGAGCAACTGAGCACAAGTCTGCACTAAGGACAGGGCAGTATGCTAAAATCCTCCCCACCGCACCCCTCCCCACACACATACACCACCATCATCACCTTCCAGAAACAGCTCCTTAGTGTGAAATGCTAATTTTACCAGAAGAAAAAAAGAAAAACTGGAAATACTTTTTTAAAAAACCTATTGTCTCGTATTCTGGGAAGTTTATACTGACACTAAAGTTCCGCTTCTGACCTAAATCCTGGTGTCCAGAGATGTTACTTCCCATGGCAGGGACCTCCTCTTCTAAGCACCTCACATCTCACATTAAAAAGTAGATGTCTTTGTGGCTGCAACCAAGAAATTTAAGAGTTCATTTGAAGTTTTTTCAGTCCAAGAAAATTTATTTCCATGTGTAGTGGGGATGAAAACTATATGCAATCCGTGTAAAACAAAAGTGCTTTATAATAATGATGTTTGAAATTACAATTTTCTTTCTTCCCTTAGCCAGCCTTATCTTAACCATATGTTGTTGTAAATTAAAAGAAAAGGACATTTAAAGCAAATGGTTTCTCTGCATAGCATTAATCTCATCAAGAGTAGTTTGTGACAAAAGGTAAAGATTGTGCTCTTGCCTTTTAGGTACGGCCAAATCAAACATTTGAACTTTTTCTGCTGTCTCTTAAATACTAAGATGTAATACATTGGTGATATTTGTTGACATTTGTTATACTTCTGCTGAACAATTAGCCCACAAGAATATTAACAGGAAATTCCATTCATGAGATAAGCAGCTGGCCCTGCAAGGCTTCAGCCAGATCATGGGACCAAAAATCTTCTTTATGCAACTACTGTTTGTTGAATAGTCAGCATTCCTTACGTCTCCAAAAGGAAATGCTTTGAAAATAACTTTTAGGGCTAATTTTGACTCTTCCATTTTCATAAGGAAAAAATGACTTTTATGATTAATTAGGGCTCTGATGCTTGCCATTTGTAGAATGTGAGTATTTAGTAGTGTCCTCAATCACCATGTGAATTTCAAATAACGGCACTAACCAGTGACTAATTCCAGTAATTTCCAACCTGTAATGTAGAGTCATAAGTCCAGACTTAACAACCCTAATTCTTTAGCGTAGCCGAGTGCATTCTTACTTCACTCTTGACGCAAAGAGCTGGGTGCCAATCTTTATATGCAACACTCTCTTATTCAAAAGTATGAATCCCTTCCATTTTTGAGCCATTAAAAAACATTTAATGTAATGGTCACATTGCAACATTTAACTTAGCATCTACTAAACTGCTACAAATACATATCTAAAAGACAGACAGGAAAACGACTGGTAACTAACTAGGTGGATTGCAATGCCATCACAGAACTGATGGCCGTTCTACAGACGTGCTAGAAAGACATTCCATTCCTCACTGAGTGCCAGGGTTTTATCAAGGATTCACTCACAAACCACCAGTCACCAAATCTCTAGATACCATTCCCATCTGTCTCTTTCCCAACTGCTTCATCTCCTCCTCTGTTCTATGCCATAAAGACAAAAAAAAAAGAAATCTGGAAGGCCCTTGGGTTTATTTTAAAGTGCAACAAAAGCCCATAATTGTGTCCCCATCAGTAAAATATTTCTGAGCAGGCATTCCCAATCTGTGTGCATTTATTTATAAATTATACGCATGTGATCCTCTAAAGCAGTGTTTAAATATCAGTCAAGTTCAGTGTCTTCTTTTTTCAAATAAAAAAGTACATCTGCAGCCAATATTCTCCTAATATTTTCTGGCATGCTTTTCAGAGTACAGGAGTTCCCTGCAACTTGTGAGATCACTGCTCAAAACAGTCACCAGAGCAAACCTTCTGAAATGATATCATATCATAATTAAGACCGTTTCTGAAGTCCAGCGATTTATAGTGTTCAGCTTTTCCTTTAAAGGCTGGATTTCCTTTTTAGCTCACTGTAGCCTCCGATCTGGCTCCAAAGACAAACAGGTCTCTGCTCAGATAAGCAGACCCCACGTGTCCCCCAGATCCTCACTCTCATTTTCCTGCCCCTCACCCCAGAGCACATCCAGCCCTCTGCTCCAATCCTGAGAACTTTTGGCAGCAAAGGAGTTAAGACAGAAAAGGCGGAGGTTCTTGACAGCCAGATGCCAAGTTATTCTCCAGTGGGGAACACCCCTGAGGTTTAACTGGCCAGAAGTCTGAAATACAATCTTTCAGGATTCAGAAGTATCTTTTAGTGAAGGTAGCTAAAAGGTACAAACTTCCAGGATGAGATAAATAAGTCCTGTAATGTACAGCATGATGATTATAGTTAATAACACCGTACTGAGGACTTCCCTGGCGGTCCAGTGGTTAAGACTTCACGCTTCCAATGCAAGGGGCTCAGGTTTGATTCCCTGGTCGGGGAACTAAACTCACACATGCTTTGAGGCAATCCCCCAACCCAAAACCAAAAAACCAAAAACACTATATTGTACACTTGAAAGTTGCTAAGAGAGTGATCTTAAAAGTTCTCAATACAGGGGAAACAATTATGTGTGTGGGGATGTATGCTAACCTAACAATCTTGGCAATTGTTTTGTAATATATACATATATCAAAATCATTGTTAAACTAATACAATCTTATATG